>JBAWJQ010000663.1:0-106756 GCA_037783105.1 Bactrocera zonata | reverse complement strand
AACGTCGTACTATTTTTTCTAGATACTCTGGGAATGTTTGTTTTACAGATTATCTCAAGACAATTATCTCTAGAAACTAGGATTTTCTATTTCTTAGTGATGGAATTTAAAACTACTAATGTTATAATTAAAAATAATAAAAAATTAAATAATTTTCAATAGAAAAAAACGTTGTTTATATTTTTCTGCATTTTTTTATTTTGCAAAAGCATCAAATAATGTTAATTTTTTATCAATTAATTACATAACATAATAAGGTGCAACAAAAAGTAAAGGTATTTGACCTTCATTTAAACGCTTTGTACCATAACATGGCCTAAATATTAAGTATTTGAATATTTAGCGAATTTCCTTTGATGACGTCAATAGCATGTGAGTCGACCTCCAGCAGTTCCTATGAACGAGTAAATTTGTTAGTAAACATGCATTTCGTAAAATTGGAATTCCACTTTTACATAAGTACATAGAGAGACGTACTATATAAATATGTGTATGCATATGTATGCAAACTCATTTTTAACGAATAGAAAAACTATTTTATTTTTAGCTTATTTTATAAGTTCACTGAATCACCACTAAGTGCCTACATACAAACATACATGTGCATATACATATATACATATATACATATGTATATGCTGCGAATGCGTACAATTTAAAACAAACATATTTTAAACCGCCTCGATTGCAATGACGTTTAAGTCTAATAATCATACGTTTTCGATATTCGCAATATCAAGGAGGCATGCATTCGTCACCCGGCAACTACACAAGGCATATGTATGTAATAGTTACTCATTTTATTGATAAGTAACTACTTCGAGCATTTTTCGCAATTATTAATCCTAAGTAAATATTAGTAGGAATTCTCTAAAATGCATAATTCTCTCTCACATACATATTTGTATGTAATAAATACTCATACATGCATACATATGAATATTTTTAAAGAACTCAGCTCTTTACTCAGTGATTACTCGAAGTGTCACAATTTGCTCTAATCGTTTTGCAAACACATATATTAAACAATAATTATAATTTTTTAGTATCTGATAAGCAGCCACTTAGTTATTATGATATGTGCAATAGCTAAAGCATAAACAACTTTTTATGCAAATTAAATGTTTGTGGAATATTAAAAAATGTGAAAATATTTTGATACCTTAAGCAAAGGAATTTTTACGGCACTTACTTACTTAAAAAAATGTTTGTTGTATTTTTAACCTTATTTTTAAAGATAACCAAAGATTATTTGTTGTAAACAAGTTGTTATTGTTTATAATGGAGGTTGGCTAAAATTTTTGTACAAACAAAATTCCAGTAGAATAGTAGTAAAAAAGTAGTGGCTCCTACTTTTATCCATATCTAATTAACTACTTTACAAATAACCGTTATCTTACTGTAATATCAACGCAATGAGTTGTTGTGGCATGAATTGCGAGTTAAAAGGTTTTCATTCATTGCTAGCGCCACATTCTGAGTGAGCAATTTCAAGTAATTGTAAACAAAAGAAATTTCCAGGAATCTGCCAGCATTTCCGAATTTTTTATGACGCTCACCATTTCATTAATTTTAACACCTTAAATGCAAATAATTGCAAATTGAAAAGTCAATAATTTCAACGAAATATCGAGTTAAGTGTGGGAAACACATTTTCGTGGTGATCAAATTAACAGTTTTATTGATTTTATGAATCATTACTATGTTATTCGCCTGTATAACCTTAGTGACATATGCTACGAGTATATGTTTGCTATATTTATATAAATGATGACATTCATTAAAAATGTATTCAATAATCAAATTTATAATAGCAACCAGAATTCTGCGAAAATATGGCAAAAAACAACAAAAAATGTGTCATAAAAACAATAAATTCGTTACATGCATAACTAATTGTAACCCAAAAGAGGTGTGAAGAGAGCGCTGTTGATTTGCTTACTCATCTTGCTTGGCGCTTAACAGTCTATTTGAGCTTACAGGTGTGCCACCCTCAACGCGTAGGCAGCCTTATTTGTAATTATTTGTGAAGCACAATTAACATTTTTGCGGTAAAAAAAATTCTTTTTATTTTTTTTCGCAATAACCGTACATTTTGTGAGACCTAAAAAAGCTAATAATTTACGATTTGTGACCAATGAGTAGTAGTGGCGGAATATTAATTGTTTGTTATGAAAAAAAAACGAAAAGTAAAATAAAAATAAAATAAAACAAATATGTATATAAAATTAAGTAACATAAAAAATTAAATGCAAAATAAAACAAAATAAAAGGTAAGAAAAAATGTCAAAATAAAATAAACAATTTTTTAATTTAAAAAATTAAGTTAAATAAAATAAATACAATAAATAAAAATAATAAAAAAATGAAAAGTATAAATAAAATAAATAAAAAAATTAAATTAAAATAAAAATTAAAAAATAACAAAAAAAAATTTCAAAGTAAAATAAAAAATTTCTTTGCCTGACTTGGCAGTCGAACCAGCGCCTTCATTGTCAGGCTGTTGAGCACACATTTATACAAACAAATTATTATTACCTGTGAGTCAACAATAACAACTCTGTGCTTTACATTCTCTGGTTAAATCAAAATTTTTCTCACTGCCGCTCGATGTTAACATAGGAAATGTTTTTAACATAGCAAATGTTAACTGCAGCATTAAACCAGCTTCTGTTAATACTGCTATTCATTTAACATTGTTTACTCATTTCCGATCGCTCATATGTGGCGCACAAATGCTCACATCATTTTATTTTTTGTTACAATTTACTTTTCACTTTTTCTGCCAAACATTTCTGTTACTCATGCAAACACGTAGCTGTATGTTTGTGTGTACATTCGTACATATGTATGAATGGAGGTGTTTTTTTTAGTTGAGTGGGGCGCGTTTGCATTAGTTTGCGTTTTGTATTTACTTTGCGCCAACTTTTCTTGCGCTGCAAATTTGCTACTGAATTCAGTTGATATCGAGCCGCGATCGCAGTTGGTACGCGAAAAAGTTGGAGACTCGCGAAATATAATTTTGGAGTAAAATTTGAAAAATTAATAAAAATAAAAACATTGTTTGGCGCGTATAAGAAAAATTCGATAAAATATAAATATATTTAAACATAAGTGAATACGAAAAGCGTTATTTATTGAAAATAAACTTGTGAAATCACGAATATTAAAACGTTTCTAAGAAATTTGGCAAAAAGTTAGTATTCATTGTGATTGCATTATGTATTAAATAAATATATTTTATATTAAAAAAATTCTTGAAATATTAAGTGTTTCCTGCAGCATAATATAGTGCATAAAAACATTGTCTGAAAGTTTTTTTCTTCAAATACAAAAATTTTGAAATTAACAAAAAAGAGTGTGACCTCTATTTAAGACTTAAGTAAGACAGTGTTTTGGAATTTTAGAGAAAAAAGGGAGTAAAATATGTACTTAGGAATAAAAATATTATTTTTTCTTTTTTTATGAAAAATCGATAAAGAACATTTTTCGCAACCATATTGTTTTTTTTTTTAATTGTGAAAGTAAATACATAAACTTAAACTAAAAAAAAAAATCTTAGACAATTTTTTTTTTAATTTATGTATGTAATTAAAAAAAAAAATTAATATATTAAAACAAAATAAGTCGAAAATAAAAAATGTTTAAATATTTTAATTTTTGTATAAAATTGTTTATTAAAAATTTAATTATTTCAAATTTCATAAATTTTTTAATAAAAATTAAAATATTTTAATTTTAATAATTATAAAAATTAAAGTTGAAATAATTTTGTTTGAATTTTGAAATCTTTTGAACGGTCTTTTTGCAATTCAGGGTCAAATTTATATTAAAATGGATATAAAAGGTGGACAAATAATTAAAAAAAAGAGTCCAGAAATATTATTTTGCAATTCCAACTTATTTTCTTCAAATTTCATAAATCAAAATATTTGTGTGTAAAGAAACATCGCTTGACTTTAAATATCAAATTTTTTTTATTCGTGTTTCAAACGTATGTATGTATGTATATGTACATATGTGGCTCAAATAAAAAGGTAGTAAAATTTATTCACTGGTTGAAAATATCTACTCTTATATACAGCCTCTAGCTCTTGAATTGTGAACGGTTTCCTTAAAAAAGATGAAATTTTTGCTTAACTGTTTTCAAATTCTTTTTTTGAACCTTGCCAATGATTTCAATAACAAATTTAAGAAAATTTAAATAATAACCATATTTTATAATATTGAATCCAGACAAGCTCGAATTTCATTTTAGCCTTTAAATAGAAAGGGATCAGAAAACTATTTATCACACTTAAAATACATAAGTATGTCTAAAAAATTTCGATTAATTAAAGCAGGAAAACTCCAATTCCTTACAAAAAAATATTACTTGAAAATAAAAGATTTGCATTTAATAAAACACTCACTTCCGTCTCAAAAATACCAAAGTAATAAATAAAACTTGCCCTTTTCAGCTTCATTCTTAAGTCAATGGCTGCATACTGTACACACATGCCTGATAATAAACTCGACAATTCTGCTTGGTCAACAAAGAATTGCAGCGAACTTAGGCATAAATATGCACACTCACATAGCCACATATAAATATGAGACAGAGAGCGCAATTAGAGCCATATGCATGTATGCACATGCATGTACAATACTAACGGCATTCGTTGTGTTGTCCCTGACATTGCATTGCAACATGTTTTTGGCAGCTCATTCCCTAACAATAGCCATAATTATAGTAAATCAGTTAATTCGCATATTTTATTTGCAACACCTACAGTCATACATATATACATATGTATGTCTGCAGCTAAGTCAAATAAAAGAGCAATGTCCCTAGAAGTGTAGACGCAACAATGTTGTAAGCAAAAATTTGCAAAAACATCAAAAATGTTGGCGACAATGTGGACGTAAACATAGCAACCACAACATTGCAAAATTTTTGAACGCTGAAAATTATAATTAGTTTCCTCGAAAAGTAATCTTGTGCTGGAATATTTTAATGAGCTGTGAAATTGGAAAATTGTTAAATGTTTTGGTTTTGACAAAATATTATGGTTCCTCGAAATGTGGCAGTGTCACTCAAACGAAAATCTATGCAATTCTTTTTCATTTTTTGAACTTTAATGAAATCAAAAAAATAAAAAACAGCTGAAACAGCGCGAAAATAAAGTAAACAATATAAAAAATAAAAGTAAAAAAATAAATAAATTTATGTTCTTGCAAATATTTCCTTTTATTGCCAATTTGCTGAGTAGCATGTCCAAAGGTCGCTTGAAGTCCATTAAATATCGATGTTTTGTTACGTAATCAATATTACACAATAAATTTCTTTTAATATGTATATTTTTTTTATAATTTTCACAACGCCCATGATTTAAAGTTTTTAGTATGGTGGTAAAGGACACCTAAATTGATTTTCAAATGTCTATACTTAAAAAATTAAACTGTTTCTTTTTAATAATATTTCACCAGATAAATGTTGAGCTCTCAGTTGCGTTGCCCAATAACTTTTTGTCGATCTTCAAATTATGGTAAAATCTTTTTTTGTCCGGGAATCGTCTACGGACTATATAAAAAGGGTGAAATTTGTATATATAGGGTGATTTTTTAAGAGCTTGATAACTTTTTAAAAAAAAAAAACGCATAAAATTTGCAAAATCTCATCGGTTCTTTATTTGAAACGTTAGATTGGTTCATGACATTTACTTTTTGAAGATAATTTCATTTAAATGTTGACCGCGGCTGCGTCTTAGGTGGTCCATTCGGAAAGTCCAATTTTGGGCAACTTTTTCGAGCATTTCGGCTGGAATAGCCCGAATTTCTTCGGAAATGTTGTCTTCCAAAGCTGGAATAGTTGCTGGCTTATTTCTGTAGACTTTAGACTTGACGTAGCCCCACAAAAAATAGTCTAAAGGCGTTAAATCGCATGATCTTGGTGGCCAACTTACGGGTCCATTTCTTGAGATGAATTGTTGTCCGAAGTTTTCCCTCAAAATGGCCATAGAATCGCGAGCTGTGTGGCATGTAGCGCCATCTTGTTGAAACCACATGTCAACCAAGTTCAGTTCTTCCATTTTTGGCAACAAAAAGTTTGTTAGCATCGAACGATAGCGATCGCCATTCACCGTAACGTTGCGTCCAACAGCATCTTTGAAAAAATACGGTCCAATGATTCCACCAGCGTACAAACCACACCAAACAGTGCATTTTTCGGGATGCATGGGCAGTTCTTGAACGGCTTCTGGTTGCTCTTCACCCCAAATGCGGCAATTTTGCTTA
Source organism: Bactrocera zonata (assembly GCA_037783105.1). Classification (NCBI taxonomy): domain Eukaryota; kingdom Metazoa; phylum Arthropoda; class Insecta; order Diptera; family Tephritidae; genus Bactrocera; species Bactrocera zonata. The sequence goes on along the minus strand of JBAWJQ010000663.1, from coordinate 100,480 downwards.
TTTACGTAGCCATTCAACCAGAAATGAGCCTCATCGCTCATCGGACACGGACGCGAAACACATTTCGAACCGAACACTGATTTTGGTAATAAAATTCAATGATTTGCAAGCGTTGCTCGTTAGTAAGTCTATTCATGATGAAATGTCAAAGCATACTAAGCATCTTTCTCTTTGACACCATGTCTGACATCCCACGTGATCTGTCAAATACTACTGCATGAAAATCCTAACCTCAAAAAAATCACCCGTTACAATATACCGGGTTTTTCAATAGGGATTATATGACTTCTAAGTGTCATTTCGATCATTTTTAATATGTCATGATATATATATTTTTTCATTGTATTCTGTAAAGTTTCCAATTTCATCATGGAAAGACGCAAGAGCATCTTTTACAAATTATTCAATTTTATTATCAAAGTAATCGTTCTCCAATTCCAACTTTTCATACGCTTTTGCCATTTTATGGTCGTAATAATCGTCCACCTGTGATCACTATTCGTCGAATTGTTGAAAATTTCGTACGCCCATTCTCTTTACATATTGTTCAAGTGTCAATAAGGTAAAAAACAACTCGAAGTAATGAAAGTATTGCTGCAGTTCAGACAAGTGTCGATACCAAGACGTTCTCAAGCATTGGAACTGTCTCAAATCACAACCTGGCGGATTTTTAGAAAAAATTTGCGCTTTTATCCAATATAAAATTGTCTCACCCAAGAACTAAAACCATTGGACCACCATATACGTTCTGAATTTTACCTTGGGACAACATGAAAACGATATCAATTTTTTTAAGATAATCATCTTCTACGAGGAGCTCACTTTCATCTGAGTGGCGCGGTAAATAAACAAAAATATTGATTCTGGTGATTGACAGCTTGGTGTGGTTTTTAGGCTGGTGGAATCATCGGTCCCTACATCTTTCGAAATGAATACTGTTACTGTCAATGGAGACCGGTATAGATCGATGATAACCATTTTTTATGGCCATTAGAAGAAGTTGATCTTGACTATATCTGGCTACAATAAGGCGAAGCTTGCGAATTATTGCGAGAAAAGTAAGAAGATTCGATTATATTAAGAAATTCTGATATTGATTGGCCTCCAAAAAGTTGTGATTTAACAACATTAGACTACTTCTTGTGGGTTTATTTAAAGTCATTCAACTCAAATCTCTCTTCTTTAGTGGAAGAAGTACTCGAAAACTGGGTTCATCGAACTGGTTCCTGCAAACGACTTTTTTTGGCCATTTGAATCATGTTATTTTCAGAACGTAATTCTATCGATTGTACTTCACATTAAATAAAAAAATGAAATCATCTAAACAAAGCTCTGTAATATATATATATATATATATATATACAAAGCCCTGTAATATATATAATAAAATATTATATTTATTGCATTTGATCCAGGTAAAACCATTAATAAGCCGAGTTCAATGAGAATATAATTCCATCACTTACTGCACGCTTATGATATCAAATGCGATTTTTATCTTTATGATTGCAATTAGTGCACGAAATCATTATTCAAATTCGTTATCTTATACATTATATCTATGTATGATAAGAAAGAATTTCATGGTCGATGGCACGCTGATGCGTTTGTATAATATGTGGTATTAGTCACAAAAATGCATAAAAATTTAGACTAGAGAGAACAGTATTAATACAAAAAATGTCATAAAATGTGGCATGAAGAGTTCTTTAATTAATATTTTTTTTTTTTTTTGATTTTCAAGTAAGCATAAATAATTTTTCTATTATTTATTAATTTTTTATTTATTAGTAAACATTTTAAAATTTTGTACATAAAATTTTTGTTTATCAAATTCAATTAATTTAGTAATTTTATTCACTTTTACTAGTTTTCCTAATATTTTCAAAACAAGCAAGTACCCACCTCTCTTCAATGAGAAATCGACTTCTCATCATTACGAAATTGGCAAACGAATCACGCCTATAATAAAGTGGCAAACCAAAAGAAAGTGCAATAAAAATAGCGACAAACAATGAAAACTGAAAGTGTATCACTACTGAAATAAATAAAAAAAATGAAATAAAGACTGCAAAACAGCGCTTATGTGGATACATACATATTCGTGAATGTGCCAATTAAAGCAGATTTGGCAATGTCTCCCTCGAAACAAAGAGATATGAAGGGTTTCCATTTGTACCAAGTAAAAATATATGTTTTTTTTTTGCATAAAATTGAAGGTTTTATTTAGTCTAGTTAGATTAATCCGAGCATTGACTATAAAATAATCCAGGTCGGTTTATTAGGAAATTAGTTTGGTTTAGTCGACCGGGAGTTCCATCAACCTTTACACCCAATGCTGGTTCTGTTCATGGGTGAATTAATCCGATTATGGTAAAATATACACCGCCTTGTTCGGTAACTTTTTGGTGATCTGAAAAAACATTTGGTAATAAAATGGAAAATTTCATCTTTATTAGCAAAAAAAAATACGATTTTCAAAGTTTCTCTTGAGGCGAATTTTCAGTACCAACATTTTTCACCATAGACAGGAACAGTTAGTCATCACTTGGAGTCAGGTACGGACTATAAAGCGGGCGCTTGATAACCTCACAAAGCAAGCTCCTGAAGCTTCTACCGAAGTACTATTGCTGTGTGTAGTCTTCGTAAACTTCACAAATTTCATTGGTGGCTTACCTGGCATTTTTCATTTTTTATAAAAAAAATTTCAAAATATAGCGAATTTCCTCATTATTTTCACTAATTTTTGAACAGCTGTAACAACTGCTCTGAACTTAATTTTTTTGGTTAAATGAAGCTTGAAATCTCACCTTTACAACACTGTATTGTATAACACAATGTGATAGGTAGCACTGGACTTACACCACTGCAACGACATCCATTAACAAAATGCGAAAAAACTTTTTCGACTATTTATTAATATCGACTTAAGACAATTTAATATACATATTATTGATATATGCCATCCAACTAATTCTTTTCGTTGCTTAAGTGTTCCACCAAAACATGAAATTTATTTCATGTTTATATTTATCCGCGTTAATTCCGTTATTTGCTAGCAATAAATTAAATAAATTAATGTCGTGCTAATCCGCCAGCGTTGACTTCGTTGACTTTCTATTCGCTAAAGCGTCAAGCGATTTTTTTTTTTTTTTTTTCATTTAATAGAAGCACCTAGAACTAAGGCGTTGCTATCAGAATTTATTAATTGCCAATGCTGCGCTTAAATTAGACGCCGAGATGTGACAAATGCATGACTCAAGTATAATTTTCAAAACAACGGGTTTGATTCATAACTAGAATAACTGAATTTTAAAAATCGCAAAAAAATCAAGAAAAGCAAAGACAATAAATAAGGAAATATATTATATAATCATAGACAAATATAATATCTGTCTGGATTTGAGCTATTGAATAGTTGTATGTATGTATGTATATAAATTTCAAAACGTCTCCAGTTGCTTAAAAAGCTGTTGCGCGTGCGCAAATGCAGCCGCTGGTGATGTGTTGCCGTTCTGGTTTTGCTAATTTATTAAATATTCGATTTTTAATTGTTTGTTTGATAAAATTTTTATTTTTTTCTTGTTATTTTCCGGTTTTTTTAATACAATTTTTATTTTTTATAATTTTTTTTTAATAAAATTCTATTTTTTCTAAATTTTTTCGGTTGTTTATTTTCGTTTCTTGCCAGCAATGCTGTCGTACAGCTTCTGCGCTTTAGCTAATTTCATAAAAAATTCTACGCAGTGTAAATCATGCAAATTAATTTCTTTCCAATTAACTTGTAGTTCGTTAAAAATCGAATAATTCATGAAAATAATTTCTTATACAAAAAAAATGTTTTTTTTCTCCCAAAAAATAACATTTCAGCACAAACATGTTTATCGCTGACATCATTTTTGCGCGCAACGGTTTCGGGGCAGCTTATTTTGTTTATTTGAACTTCAGCTTCAGTGGTCTTTAGTAAAAACGCAAGAAAACTAAAAAAAGTTCGCAGAATATCACATTGAACCTTTGAGTCTTGAAACCAATTCAAAGCATAATAAGTAAGCGCTTCAAAAACTGTAGACAATAGCGAAAACGAAACTAAAAAATCGAAAATCAAAAATAAACAAACACAATTTTGTTGTTGTTGTTGTGTCATTTTAATTAATCGGTTTTCTGTCCACGCCGCTGCCCTTTCTCAGCACTTCCATGCTTCCCTTTCCGATTGCGAATTTTTCGAAGCACTTTTTATCTGTCATCTAGGCAAGCAATCAGTGCGTGGCGCTGTGCCTTCTCTCTACCTAACTCTGTACATACATATGTATGTTTCGACGCGCAAATGTGACTTACAGGCAGACAAAACAAAATCAATAATGTGCTTACCGTATCGACGAAACATTGCTTTCATTAGTTATTCAAGCGTATGCTCGCCTACAATGCGAAAGTGTGTCTGTGAAACACATACTATGGGAGCTGTGAGCTATGCCTTCGCATAATCTGGTTAGTAGACAAAATGCGATCTATCGCTAATGCTGATCGCATTAAGAACATTTTATTTTCGTTTTCTAATTTGTTATTTTTGCCTTTGCGAATTTGAGTGCGTACGACAACAACACTGTCATCCTACTTAACCGGTTCGCTTTCCACAGTACTTGAGCTGCTTTTGACGTTACCCACGCATAGGCGCAAACTGCTTCAATCAGCTGTCTTGTTATTATTTTCATTATACACACATACATATGTATATACATGTGTTTGTTTTGCTGATATTTATTGGCGCTAAAGAAAATCCAGTCAAATACTCAAGCATGCGCAGCAATTAAAACTGGATAGCATTTAAACTGGATCTCGTTTTCGTTTGCTATGCGGAAATAATAATTATTCTGAGCAATATTTGATTATGTAATCGATTTTTTTTTAATGAAAACACATCTTTCCACTTAACTAATTGCATGTGTTGAGTGTTTTATAATAAATATTTATGTAAATTAAAGCGCCAACGAACGTAGCAAAATTTGTGCGCGGTTGTCGGGGCGTATGAGCAACATTCAGTTGGAGGTAGAAAAATATTTTAGATATGTACATACTACATGCATACATATTGTCACTTAAAATCCAAAACAGCAAAGGTAAAAAAAGCGAATGTCGTTACCAGATATAATAACCAATATATAACCATTTTGTAACCACAACTCAAAATTTGGTTTCTATTATACCGTTTCTCCTTCGCCTGTAAACTTATGAAAAGTGATGTTACGTTATTTTGCATTTTAGGTGACGATATGTACTTTAGAATTTGTAGGGAGCCTAAAAACGAAAAAATCACCTTTGCTGGAAACGTACTTCGAATCATTCTGAATAACTTGGTCCAAGAAACTATGGTCTAAAACCGGCTTCGAGCCAGCGATTTTTGAAGCGAAGTTTTTTAGGATTTGTAATTTTTTTCTGGAGTTTTTGAGATACCCGAATGAAATTTAATACAATACATTTCGATATTCTTTGAACATTTGTCGGAATTGGTCAGACTTCTCCTTAAAAATCGCTGCCTTGATCCATTATGAGCCAAATAGGGAGTAACGAGTGAAATATTATGCCAAATTTATGCCAGTTATATTTACTTACAAATCAGTAAAAGCGCGTTTTTCATGTTTTTTTTTTTTTTTTTTTGAAGAGACATTTTATTTTAGGATGTATAATAGTCTAAAAATAGGAAAATATGTACATAAATTTTGTCTAATTTGCGAGAAACGCATTTTTCTCGAAATTGTCTTTTTCAAAACGATACCCACGATTTTTCAGGACCTACTAGACTTACCTGAAGTTTCAGGACTTGTTTGTTTAATGTGAAATTGTTAGAAATTTTTTTGATTTTTAAAAAATTCGAAACAGTTCAAAATAGTGGTAAAAAATTTGCTCATTTCGTGAAATTTTTTTCCGTAGACCCATACATTGTGAGATCGTGAGTATGATCATGGTAATTCACTTTAAAGTATTTTGGTTTCTCTTGATTCCGTAGCCGGTCTCCAGAAGGACTTACGAGAAAAGCTGTCTGGCGCAAGGACATTTTTTTCGTTTTTTAAATAATTCCAAAAGTCTAAAAGTATTGTTATTATTATAAAGATGAGTTTAAATTTACATTTTTGACCAAATTTCTATTTCCAAAATAAGACCTTTTCATGAAATTAAATGTTTATTTCAAAGGGGCTTAATAAATCAAAATAGAAATTATCATAAAAATATCATATTGTTTCAATATTTATCTGACAAATATACATACATATGTAGAGAATATCGGTCCAGCCGTGTCGGAGAAATTTTACTCACGGATCTCTGAAAACTTCGCTCATAACTCCGAAACTATTTGCTTCAAAGTTGTCGACGAATAATTTCAATTATATTTATGTACGATATAAGATTTATAAGTCTCATTTCTGCCATTTTTAATATGCCGTGTTCTGTAATTTTTTTGTATTGTATTCAGTAATGTTTACAATTTCATCATTGAAAGATATATGCAAGAACAACGTTTACAAATTATTTAATTTTATTATCAAAATAATCGTTCTCTCATTAAACTTTTCATGCGCCTTTCCCATTTTATGGTCGTAATAATGGTGCGGTAAATAAACAAAACTGTCGATTCTGGTGTGAAGGAAATCCACAAATTAAACATGAGCAACCATTAGATTCACCTAAATTAACAGTTTGGTTTGTGGTCTGGTGGAATCATCGGCCCGTGTTTCTTTCGAAATGCAGCTGGTGATATCCATACTGTCAATGGAGAGCGGTATAGATCGATGATAACCAACTTTTTATGGCCACAAGTGGAAGATGTTGACTCAGGTTCCAACAAGAGTGGGCTATGTGCCTCACAGCGCGTGCAACAGCCGAATTATTGCGAGAAAAGTTTTGAGATTTGATATTATGAAGAAATTTTGATATTGAATGGTCTAAAAGCAGTTATAATTTAACTCCATAAAACTACTTCTTGTGGGGTTATTGGAAGTCATTGGTCTTTTGCAATAAACCAGATTCTCTTCAAGCTTTAGAAGTCAAGATTGATGGTGCTATTCAAGACATACTTGACATATACTTTATTTAGAAAAGTAACTCGAAAAAGTACTCGAAAATTGTGTTCATCGATTTCGTTCCTATGAGAGAGTTTTTATGCGAAAAATATTGAATATACCTCTCTAAAAATATTTTTGCTTTTACCAATATACACCCATAATTACATTTAACTTTCAATTTATGCCAACAATCATCTCTAGCTCAAGTTATCATTTTTCACAATGCAGAGGCGGCCTGCAAAATAAACAAATGCAGATAATATAAAATTTGAGAACTGAGAAAAATACAGCAAAATTCGAAAAAGCACACAGATTCTTCAGTATATATGAAAATATGTATATAGTATTATATTTATTTATGTATATATTAATATACCACACATGTTTGGTAACCCCTCTGCCTTGCATAGCGCAATAATTGCCGCCAATGTGTCTGCTGTCAACAAACGCAATTCAACACAATGAAGAAGAAAATAAATAAATAAATAGCTACCAAGCCACCAAGACGGAAAATAAGTGCAAAAAATCGAAAAATAAATAACAAATAAATGAGCGGTTAAATGCGGTCACGAAAATAGGAAATAAAATCTTATCAGCAATGCAAAAAGTAGATCTGCGAGTATACTTATATATATGTATATGAGAATATAAGTGTGTATAAGCACATGCTTATATATATAATATGATGAAAATGCAATTAAAAATAACCAAACTAACAAGTGTGCTAAAAAGTAAAACCGAAGCACTTCTAAGAATATCAAACTTTTTTTACTCATTTTTTTTTTATTATTTCACTTTGTCTGAAATGAAAGTGAAACGTACAAACATAGTAAGCACATACTTGTAGCTAATAAGAAATTGCGAAGCAAAACAATTACTGCACTCATTTGGCTTTGAAGGGCACTAGCGTCAATAACCAAGACTTCGTTACCTGGTCACACTTCAGCAATAAGAAAGATAAATATTGTGTTAAGCTCTGTGTGAATTGTTTCCTATTTTTATAACAAGAGTGCAACTTGTTGCATGTAGTTTTTATGCACCTTACGGATATAGTTTTGTTGTAAACAGGGTGGTTTTTGAGAGGCAGAAAGTTTTCTAGATGGATAGCTATCAAACAAGTTCTCAAAGTTAAGTCAGTTTCTTAACAATTTTAGTTACTAGAATTTGACAAATAACCATACAAAGGCTGAACACTGAAATAATGTTTGAAAATTGAAATTGAAGAAATTTTATTCAGGGAAATTTTGTTTTTTATGTTTTATTCTTCAAATCAATTTTCAGCGAAGTGTGAATGTAAATACAAACAATTTTTCAAAACTAAAGATGGAATCAAAATTATCAAGGTTACCATCCATTATGGACGTTATTGAAAGTGAAATCCGCTGCTTTTGGTTTCCTATAATATTATCAATATCGAGAAATTAAAAAAAAAACTGCATTTTATAGTTTTCTATTGATACCCAATTAGCTATCAATCGTTGTGAGAAGTCCCTTACCTGTTAAAGTGTATTTTTCATCTGATCAAATTTGACCCGGACTGTCAATTTGTATTATACCTCCTAAGAAAAGTCGAATTTTGTATATCCTTGTAATAAGGACTTTTGGGCTGGAACGGCCTTTAGTGCCTTCAGCGGTTGTTTGTGTTTATTGTTTGGTTTTGTGAGCACTAGATTGTTGAAGAGTCTCAACGTCATATTCATAAAGCCACGGTTTTCAGCCAAATCTACAGTATGAAAAATAGAACAACCACGCCTACTTCTCCTTATAATCAAAAATGTTATATATGGAACCAAACCTGTCCATCCCCTAGGTTCTGAATAGGTGGACTCAGTGCTTTTGGTTGACTTCTTACCGAAAATATCGATCAAAGTGTGAGATATATAATTGAAATTCAGAGAGAATCCTTTCCTGATAGTAGGTTGTCTCTGTGCTGCAAATGGGTTTAATCGAGACAATGCCTCCACATACCTAATATAAGGATTAGCGAACTTCCAGGTGACTTTATACCGGCTAAATCAGCTAATATGTGAGTTATCTTAATTAAATTGAGTGCGCGTTTTTTTCTTACAACGGTGCATATTTGTGCTTAGAATGAATAAAAAGGGTTACAAACTGAGCCTAGAACCCATATATTTAGCAAGCCTTATGTACTTGAAGGTACTTCCCTGGCTTTAATCCGTGCAAGTGGCAAAAGTATAAAATGTTCCGACTCGAACCTAGCGCTTCCTTACTTGTTTTTACATTGTTTTCTGGTAATAAAGAACTGAGCTACAGAGAAGATTACAATAAAAATAACAACAATTATAGGTAAATAGCGAAGAGATTACAAAGTTTCTGTTTCTATATGCATTAAATATACTGTTGCATGTAAATACTCTGCATATTTACTTTTGCGAATGAGCTCATCCTGAAACAGAATTGGGTTAACAGTAAAGTGATAAATTAATAAGAGAATTAAATGTGCAGGTTCAACGAATTATATGCATACACTTTAATAAGAATACATACATATGTATATAGTATAAAATATATCAGATTCTATAAACACAAATTATATACATAGTATTTTTATTTAATTTTCATCTTTAAATTTTTAAAATTCTTATTAACTAATTTTTAATTTTCTTTCTCTTTTCAGCCTGCAGATAAATTGTTAAAATATGAACCATAAATTTGGTAAGGCGACCACGGCCTTGAGGTTGCTCACTGCCTTCACACTACTCGGCGCAGTGGTGGCCTACGATAACACATTAGAACTAGATTTCCCTGGCCCTTATTGTGCTGCGAAGAATATTTGTTGTAAAAACAGGGAAGATGGTTGCGCTATGCCAATTTCAAGTAAGTTCTTTTTTATATTTTTTATAAGTAAATATACTGGATTAAGACATGAATTAGAGTTGTAAGGGGTCAGAGGACATCATATGTCCAAGGCTTTTATATACATATTATATATGAACAACTTACACCTTCTGCTAGGTGATGGTTAATCACACCTTCCACCGCGCCGAACGTCTATGATTCTCATACTTTTGCTAATCATTCCACAGTGTCTATAATATTTGAATCAGTTTGGTTTAGGACTTGAGCTTTCATTCTTTGAAAGGAAACAACAAGCCTCAGATGAGCTTTCATTAAGTCTTTAAATTATGGAGATTTATTATTGAGTCGACTGCAGGTTTACTCATTCTACTACGATGTGTTGTTATTATACTTGGACGGATATAAATCCAGGTACCTTTCGATAATGTTGATGCGTCTTTCGTGAAAATATTTTTCGTTAAGACCATTTACTGAACATTATTTTTGAGATATACCTCGTTCCAATAGCTTACAAAATATATGTTAGCTGAAAAATTCGTATTTTCTCGAATGAGAGGGAGCCAATAGAATTGAATCAATGTGTTTTGTTATTTTTTCGTGAGATTTTTATATCATTCTGAACGAAGAAAACGAAGAAATCATTCAATCATCGTTCGGACGGAATTCAGAATGCACCAACCCTCGATAATTGAAGAAAACTGTCAACATAACCTTGATATTTTACCTGCTTTGACACGATATTCGGCCGATTGATCATGTGCTCAGTCATAAGCATTGATCCAATACCCATCGCCAGTAATAATATGTTGAATGACATTAACAGTCGTTAACGCGACACGGTGCTTTCGTCCAATCGTGATTTCACTTTTCTTTGGACTATGATATTAAAAATGGTATTCACTGATCCTTCCGATATTCCCACGAGGCCAGTAAGATCTTTGACTGGTAGTCGTCAGATTCTCAAGCACCAACTCCTTTATCTTATTGACATCTTCAACGAACTCTCGTCTTGTTGAACAGTTTGTACCAATCAAAAACACTTTCTCGCGACAAACGATAATCTACGAAGTCCTTTTTCAATATTCTGAACTATCCTATATGTTAAAAATGACGTGAATAATTTCTCAAGCTGTTTACAGATCTATCGCATTCTTCGGATATGACTCCCAGTATTTTTTTTCTGTTCTCAGATTTCAAAAATATTTGAAACACTGTCCATTCAACGTAGAAATCGAGCATAGAATATCGTAGATCTCACAGATCCCCCCTATAGTCCGAATTTACCCCAAGTAACTTTTTCCTGTTATTAGACCTCAAACTAATGAAAGCTGGAAATAAATCGACCAGTCTGAGACCTATTTCCTTAAAGATCCATCATCCTAAATCTAACGCAGAAAGGTAGGAGCTGAGGTCAGGCATAGACTTGGGTAGCGTCGAGTTAAAGATCTCATTTTAATTCATAAGCTGAAATAAAAGTTCATTGTTTCTATACTTACTTGCAACTTTAAAAAACAAGAATCCGTTTCTGTAAGTCAAACTGTACTTAATATTATATTTATTTGTCTAACCAACAGCCACACTCTGCTATTGCGATGAGTTCTGTGATCGCGATCGTTCCGCCGATTGCTGTCCCGATTACCATTCATTCTGCTTAGGCGCACCGCGTCCGATAATGCGCTGCTACCACAACGGTATCTACTTCAGCAAATACAATACCACAATGGATAACTGTAATGAGTGTCGTTGCCTGGACGGTGGACGCGTAGAGTGCGATCGCGATCTCTGTCTAACCGATGACAATTTAGTGAACAACGTGAACTCGATACGTCAGTTAGGCTGGTCGGCACGTAAATATGGTGAATGGTGGGGACGTAAATACGCGGATGGTCTGACATTACGTCTGGGCACAATGGAACCTACATTCCGCGTCAAAGCGATGACACGTTTAAGCAACAAGGCGAGCGCTTTGCCACGTCAATTCAATGCCGTGGATCGTTGGAGCAAATATGTCAGCGATGTGCCAGATCAAGGTGGGTTAATGAGTTGCTAAGGAATATGAATTTGTTTATTTATTAGTAAAACTTCATCTTTTATGACTTTTGCAGGCTGGTGCGGCTCATCTTGGGTGCTTTCCACGACATCGGTTGCTTCGGATCGTTTCGCCATACAATCGCAGGGTAAAGAAGTTGTGCAGCTATCGCCACAGAACATTTTGTCGTGCACACGCAGACAGCAGGGTTGCAACGGTGGTCACTTGGATGCCGCCTGGCGTTTCCTGCATAAACAGGGGTATGCACTGGGTCTATTTAAAATATAAAAGGATCAAATTAATACTCAAAATAATTATTTTTTCTTTACAGTGTCTTGTCAGAGGAGTGCTATCCCTACACCGCACGCCGTGACGTCTGCAAAATAACTCACGGTTCGCGTCGTTTGTTGAGCGCGTACGGCTGTCGCCCCGCAACGCGCACCGATCGCGATGAGTTCTACACAGTCGGCCCGGCATACTCGCTGAACAACGAAACCGATATTATGGCCGAAATCTTCCATTCGGGTCCCGTGCAGGCGACCATGCGCATTTATCGCGATTTCTTCGCCTATTCGGGTGGCGTCTACCGACATACCGCGGCCAGTCGCAGCAGTCCGACTGGTTTCCACTCGGTAAAATTGGTCGGCTGGGGTGAGGAGCATGATGGCGTCAAGTATTGGGTAAGTGTTCTGGCAGTAAACTCTAATTAACTGTAAATTAAACTTGTTCTGAAATTACTCTCGTCAGATCGCCGCCAACTCGTGGGGTCCCTGGTGGGGTGAGCACGGTTACTTCCGCATTGCGCGCGGCAACAACGAATGCGGCATTGAGGAGTATGTCCTCGCCGCTTGGCCCAATGTTTACAACTACTTCAAAACCACTTGAAGCGTATGAGAGTGCCGCAAAGCGTGATCGTGTGAGAATTGCAAGCAAAGAAATAATAATCTCATGAACTTTTCCAATTACATTTTAATGGCTAATTAAACACTGAAAATTATGCATGTTTAAGGCCCAAGCAAAATTTTTTATATAAACAATTTTTTTATAAAGTATATTGAAAGCAAACAAACATATTTAGAATCGGAAGTGAAAATTAGGTTTTGTTTGGTTGCAGAACTTTAGTCGCTCACTGTAGAATTAAGAAGCAAACTCTAATGGTATTCAAAACTTTTCTAGCTCTAAGTAAATTTAGCAACTGCAACTGTTTTTGTGATTGAAAATATATTTTATATATATTTTTAAACCTTTGTGCCTTATATAGTTAAAAGCGAAAATTGTATTTTTTGCTTTTTCTTTTAATTTTATTTAGAGCTCGCTTCAGACATTTTTTTATGTTTAATTTTTAGCTTCGACTGTTCGTATATATTTTTGTTTAAGTAATTTAAATATTTTTTCTTTATGCAAAAAAATTAAATTTTGTTTGCAATTTTTTTTTTGTAATTTTAATATATTTTTTCTTTATACATAAATAATATAAAAATTGGAAATTAAAAAAAATAAAAAAATAGAAAATTAAAAAAAAACTTAGAATAAAAAAATTAACATGAAAATTAAAAATTAAAAAAAGTAAATAAAAAATTTTGAAGCAAAATACATAATATGTAATTTTTTTTTAATTTTTTTTTAATTTCCAATTTTTTTATTTTTATTTTTTAATTTTTCTTTTAATTTTTTTTTATTTTTTTTTTAATATTTTTAGTTTTTTTTTTAATTTTCTAAATTTTTTTATTCTATATTTCTTATTTTTCCTAATTATTAAAGTTTTTTTTAATATTTATTTATAATTAAACTGCCCGGTAAGTTTTTGAGACCAAAAATCTACGCAAACGAACACTGCATAAATGAATAAAAAACACCAAACACCAATTATCAAAAAAGTGGTCAACGTCCACTGCCAATAACTGCGTAATCTTTATGTATGTATGTAGTTTTAAAGCACTAAGCAATTGTTTAATTGTAATTACATATTGCATTAAGTATTTTTTTTATTATAATTTTTTTTGGAAATTTTTACTGCTTAGCAACTTTTGGGAAATTATTGTAATTTTAATTATAATGATTTATTTAATAATTTTGCAATTAATTAATATTTAAGTTAATTATAATTTTTAATTTTAAACGCCACACACTATACTTTAATAAAAATGCATATATGTGTATATTTTCAAATATTTGTGTTTTTCGTATGAAATAGTGTGTACTCATTGTAAATGCAAGCCACAGCTTTAAGCGAATATTACAATTACTGTATTAATAAAATAATAAAATGAAATCGACGAGTATTTAATATAAATAAAGAACTCACTTGATAAGAAACTATTAGGGGTCTACTTCATTTTTTGGTAGTTTTGAGTTAATTGGTTTAATAGAAAAGCAAGCACTGGCGGGATATGAGCTTCGCTTTTTAATGGAAAATTCTAGGCAAGTTTTTTGTGTTTAAAAATAATAATTTTTTCAGAGTTTGAATAGATAAGAAGCCATTTTTGTAAAATTTTGATAATTATTTTGTTTTATAAAGGATGATTCATTTCGAGATCGATGCAGTAGTTTTTTTCACACTAGACGTGCCCATTAAAAAAAAATTATCATAAAAATAAATATGTATATTTTTATATTAATAATAATTATTATTAATTATATTATTTTATTATTAATAATATATTTTTTTCGTATTAAAAGCAAGGAAATTTAATTCAAAAAATATAATTTTACTATTTATTAAAATTAAATTGGTTCATAAAACGAAGAAAAAATATTTTTAACTCTTCACTATTTTTTATTCAACAAATAAAAAATTTTAATATTTTTAAACCATACTAACCAAACTAAATTACCATACAGAAGTTATAAATTTATTATTTTTTTTTTATAATTTTAATCAATACCGCATTTAAAATGAATGAGCACATTAATTTCTCACAGTGTACTTGCGCACACGAAATTCAAAAATTTGTCTACAACCGCAAGGCTCACAAAACACTAGGCGAACAGCATGTACAAGTAAGCAACAGCAACAAGAATCCCTCACCATGTGCTGCTATGCACACAAACACTGCTGTCACTTGTATGAGCGCCTGAGCGGCTTGTGAGCAGCGACGCCATAAGCTGTGCTCTGATTGGTGGAAAGTTGAGTGCAGCTGAACAGGTGCATGAGAGGTCATATTTGTGTAAGTGAATGAGTAGGTGGAAGAAGTAAGAAAAATTTGGCAGCTTGCAGGTGCATGCTGTTCGCCTGGTGTTTTGTGAAGTTGACATGAATGCGCTAAATTTTTCACGCGGCTACAGTGAGGGCGAATAAATTGCGCAGCATTTGCGGGAAAAGTTTAAGAAAAGTAGTTTTAAGTAAATTTAACGTGATTTTGACATTGTTTGCAGTAATTTATTTTTTATTAAATACAAAAAATTAAAATAATGGAAAAATTAACTAAAATAATTTAAATAAAAAAAATATTAAAATAAAAAATAATTTATAAACAAAAAATTAAATAAAAAACATTAAATCAAAGAAATTAAATTAAAAAAATTAAATTAAAAAAATTAAATTAAATTAAAAAATAATTAAAAAAGTAATTAAAAAAAATTAAATTAAATAAAAAAAAATTAAATTAAATAAAAAAATAAAATAATTTATAAAAATTAAATTAAAAAAATTTAAATAAAATAAATAAAACTATATTAAAAATAAATAAAATAGTAAAAAAATAATCAAACAAAAAAAAAAAAATAATAAATAAAAATATGAAGACAATTATGTTTACTTACCAATTTTATACCACATAAGCAGAGAAAATACAAACAAATACAATTTTTTCTAAAACTTTTTTATCTCAATATTTATTTTTCCATTACTAAGAATTTATCATAATCAGCAAATATCTCTTTTTAACACTAATTTCAGTGTATCTACTTTATATATATCTTTTTTTATTGTTTTTAGTTTTTTTAAGTCATATTGACATAATGGGTAGTTGGTGCGCGCTTTCAGCACGCTTGCTAACCAAAAAGTATTGTTGCTCTGCTTTTGCATAACAAATATCGCATTTTGTCCAGTATTCTTATTTTTTATGTCCATTGCTTGCGTTTTTCAATAGTGTTAATACTAATTAAAACATAATGATCTCAAGAATTTTGTTTTTCTGCTTTTTAAACAAAACATTGCCGAGGCTTGTGGAGTTGAAAAGATAATAAGCAATGTCGGATATGAAACAGACAGATGTTTATAGAAATTGAGAATAAATGGGCGTCATTTTAACGATAATCAAGACAGCAACATAACAGTTTATCAATACAATAATTATAATAGTAATAATAATAATAATAAAAATAGTCTTCCAATAAGTTTACAATAAATGGAATTTGATACAATTTGATATGGGGAAACAACCAGCTGCAGCTGCAATATTTTCATACAACGAGAGTAATGTTAATTGATCATAATAATATCTTGCTTTAAGGACTCTTTGTAGAGCGTATAAAAGTTTGTATAATAAACAGCAAAAGTAGACAGATTAATAAGCAACTTACACAAAAAAAAAGTAGTTTTAGATAGTTTTAGTCTAACCGGGGTTTACATATTGTTCGAGAAGTGCGTGTGGGCTGGTGCTTCATATTTTATATGTATGTATATACGTACTTGATACTTTCACTCAATCTTTATAAATATGCGTATAAAGATAATTCAAATTAAAATATGTATAGTGCGAACGCAAGCTGTACAACAACACAAAGCGCTTTAAGTAATTTTAAAAGTAAATGATTTTCACTAATTGATGGATATGCCCGCAAATGAAACCTCCAAACCGGCATCGTTCGACTCCATGCGACTCTTAATATGCGCTAAGGTATTCTTGTAATGCATTTCGATTTGTTTCGTCTCCTCAGTGGGCTCCAGATTCGGTAGATCTTCATTGATTTTAGCGATGAGCTGTAGAAAAATCGATAAACAAGTGTAATATCAAGTAAACAAGCTTATTTTATATACTTTACGCACCTGATTCAACATTGCCACGGTGATTAGTGAATTGCCACGCTCAAAGTAGAAGAGATAGTGATTTAGCAATTCGACATATAGCTGCACTTGTACGCCAACGTCCAAGCACTGAAAAATTGCACACGATTTAATGATGTTAACTATACAAAAATGCCATTTTTATGGCTTTTACTCACATGTGCAATTATGCGTGCGCCCTTCTTCAAGCACTCGAGCGTGCGCTTCTCATCACGCATTTCGCTAGCATTTTTCCTGCAAAGCAAATGAAAGTAATTTAGTGTCAGATGCAAATTTATTTGTTGTTTTCACTTCAATTTTGCACTTACTTGCCACTCCAGAAGAGTGCGGCGCACGCCACCACACCGCGGCACTGATCGGGCTTCTTCAGCAATTTGGAAGCGGCCAGCGCACAATTCGTGCGTAACGGCTCGGCATTCTCCTCGCTGAAACATGACATTTGCTCAAATGTGGACATGATTAACATGATGGCGGCCAGTTGCGCTTTCGAATCGGATATCTCATCTTCGTAGAGGGAGAATGCTTGCGTCATGAACTCATAAGCCACTGTCTCGTGATTCGAATAGCCGATTTCATCGATAACCAGCGCACCTTGCAGGTACAAACGCAAAGCTAAATCAGCCATATCGGCTTTTGCTATCGCCGCAATTGTGCTGTGGCAGTATTGTAGTATCTTCTGACATTTCTTATCCCAATTTTCATCCTCTTCCGAAATAGCACGATATTTGTAGGCCAATTGGTAGGCGGCGAAGATCAGTGGCGGTAGCACGTGTTTGATACGTTGTGACCCACCGGCACCCAGATGCTTGCGTGCCGTTTGTAGGATTTTGTATTGCATGTCCGGCTCATCGGCCTTCATGTAGTGTATGAAACTGTGCGAAAAACAGTAATAAGTTACAATTTATATGCGTAAAATATAAAAAATCGAATAATACCGTGCAACAATGCCTTGCTCTTCGCCGAATTCCTCAGGATCGACATTATTACCGTTGGCAGGCGGCGACACGGGTTTACCATCCGGTCCCAAAGGCGCTTCTTCATCTTTGATCAGCGGCGCGATTATAGTCAGTACATGTTCAGCTTGTTCAGCTGTTGGTATAAGCGTTTCAAACTCGAGTATATTCATAACCAAATAGAGTGCCAATGACTTTCGTGAAATATAGTCGAACTTGTCTAACAAGGGTGTGAAATTCTTCAGTTGTATAACAGTCAATGCGTTGTTGTAGAAATCGATGCAAATGCGTAGGAGGCGTGACAACTCTTGATTCACCGACAGGAAATGTGAAATGCTGCAAATTGTGAAAATAATATTAAAATTAGCAAGCATGTGTGATTATATAATATAAATATGAAATTTCTTAATAAATGCAACCAACTTGTTCATTTCAAGGCTTTCCAGAATTTGTGTAGTAGTGCCGAGCACTTTATCCACATAATCAATGCGATCTGGATAGACCTTCTGCGCCAAACTCAGCAATGCAATCTGCAGAGATATCGTATCCTCCAGCGGCATATCGATGCGCTTCTGAAAATAGTGCATACATGGTTTAACAATGCCTTATATAGAACTAGATATAGAAAAATTAAATGCATACCTGCACAATGTTTGCCACTTGAATGCTAAACACCTCGAATAACTCCACCTCGGGTGGTATAATGGACTCGATATCTGTGCCGCTGGTCTGTAAATGGTAATTTAAACACTTAATGTGCATTCATTTTCCTCAATAATATGTATAAACAAACCTTGCCACTTCTCTGGTTGTACGCAGCCAAGCGATCAATTAATGATATTATTATATTTTTAACATTCACACCAGTTTCCAACTGTGCGCATGACTTCAGGAACGGATCTAACGTTTGCAAATGGAATTCATCAGGGAATACTTGTATAATACACTCCATTAGGTACTCTTGCGCAATGGCGTCACGACAACTGACAACTTGCTCCAAAATACCTGGCAATATGGAACGTTGATAGTGTGCCAATGTGGCAGATTCCAGTTGTGATAGACGCACCAAATTGGTGCCCACTAATATCTTTAACTCTTCACGTTCCTTCTCACGTCGCGACTTTTCACTGGAGTGCCCCTGATGTTGCATACGCACCCACAATTTATTCATCTCTGCAAAATTGGTCAAAACGAATTCGATGGCATCTAATATATTGCCCTCGTGTTCGTTTTCAGCCATCAGCACATCGGGCAGTATATTGCGTGTGCATTGCAGCAGATAGTTACGCAAGAACAGACCACGTAAAGGATGTTGCACACCACGACACATTTCCACTAAATCTTTGAGTATGCTGCGTTTTAGCGTTGAATCCTTTTTGATGTACACAATGCCAACGGTTATGAGTAGATATAGACGCGGCACAATCGTATGCGAATACTGCACAAGTTCATAGAAATCTGTCTCCTTGTTGCTCTTCTCGCTCAAATACAACTCCAAGTGACAGAGCTCATCTGTGATGGCCATATCTAGAGTAGTATTGGATAACGTTATTTTTGTTTTTATATAAAATTTACATTTAGTAGCATTTTTAGTAGTCAGTGCAGCGCATACTCACACAACTCATAGTAGCTCTTCGGCGATAGCATTGATGTGCGTAATTCGCTTAACATTGTGCTGGCACATTTGAGTGCATCCAAAATGCGATCCTTGTCCAAGAAGTGATTCATTTGAAATGCCTGCTTTCGCGCTGTGCCAATTGCTTCAGCAAGCAGCTTCTCTTGATCGTCTAAACCACTTGGCATGGTCTGGAATTTTGTATTCATTTAAGGGAAATATCAAATAGAATGCATATTAATATGAGCGGCAGAATGTAAATGCAGGTATAAAGACGTAAGTTGCGTTGCGATATTCTACAACATTGTTTAGCGTAGTTGCATTCTTATTTCAATTATGATTTGCGTCTTGATATCAATTGAGCAAGAGTCAACAACGAACGAAAGAGCCCCAAACACATTCATATATATGTAAATACATACATAAATACGTATGCATATCGCATAAATTTATTTTTAATAAAGACGCGCTACATATAAACACACACACACAAGTATAAGTTCCTACATAGCAAATGTTGAAATGGACCCGGAGTAGAAGCGCAATTTGACAACGGCGACGATTAGAACAAATGTAAAAAAATGCACAGGCACAAATTTACTTGTGAATTTCTTTCCATAACCACAATTACAATAAATGAATGAACAAATGTACGTATGTATGTATTACCCAACATTTATAAATTTACACAAAATTTACAAACATATAAAAGTTAAATAGCAAGACGCCAATGATAAGCACGCTTATTGTGGTTTAAGTGGTGGGATCTGAGGAAAATAATACTTAAATTTATTAAAATAATTTTTGGAAGGAAAAAGAGTCACGGGTTTTTATGGAAACAATTAAGTTAAAAGTAAATTTTAATAAAAAATGAGAATAGAAATGAAATTTGGTATTACTAATATATATGGCTGCTCTGACTTGGGGGGCGGTGAACATACAAATGTATCGTAGCATTTTCGTTATATTTGGAAACTGGGTTCTTTTTTAAAAATATTGAACACAATCACTTATTGTTTGGATATTCCAAAAAATTCGCGTTTTTTAGGGGGTGTGTACCAACAAAAATTGAGGCAGAACATAAATTTTATAGAAAGTAGTAAGTAAAAGAAACGCATAAAAAATAATATAGAACAAAGAAAGATCTCAATAAGATAAAACATTTTGTATTCAAAGCTTGAGTATAGATTCTTTTCTGCATTTATGGTGTCGTGAATTTTTGCCCAATTATATGGCAATGTAAGTAAATTGAAGTGTTATGAAACATGTAAGTATGTATAGAATATAATTTCTACTGAGAGATTTTGCTTAAACAGCAGCAGATAAGAAATCCAATATAAGGCAATGCATTTAATTTGACACTTATCAACGGCTCTTAAGCCAATATTTTATTCAACATAACGATATCCCGACAATAAACCAGACGAACATAAAACACCACAAACAAAATTGCTGCAAACATAAACCCACTGCTAAATTGTAAGTAGAGTAAATTACTTCTTCAGCGCACAAGGCAACATATACAAAACCTACAAGACAGTTACATATATTTGAAACAAATAAGTAAAAGTTTGTTTTGCGGATGAAAAGGTGTTAGGGAGTATGGTAGGTTTGTTGAAAGTGGGTGTATACTAGTTAGCCAATAAGTGTTGCTACTTTTGCAATTTACTTTATAAGATATATGTGTGCTTTTGCATTTGTATCATTTACCATGCGGCGTTCGCCACTGCGGCCACTGACGCCACCACCGCTACTTGGGCTGTAAGAAGTTGAATTCCATGGATACATGCCGACCGCCGTTGTGCCAGTTGTGGTCGTAAAATTGTCTTACTGGATATGTGTGTTTATGGGTAATTTAGTTTGTGAATGTAACCTTTTCCGTTATAGGTGACAATACGCAAATGTGTTGAAGAATTGTAAACTTTTGAGCAAAAAAAAACATACAATATTTTTGTATTTCGGGTAAATATAAATTGATATCTTTGAAGTTTTAGCTAAAACGTTCCCATCAGCACTCTACATATTCTATGTACGAAAAATCTTATGAAGTGCAGGTGGGTGTTGGTTAACACCTTTTAGAAATTCTTTAACAGCTATTCTTCTGGCCCTCTGTTTAATACATTCACACCGCACAATTACACTTTTTTTTAGTTTTTACTTTTTAAGCAAAGGCAACTTCCGTATCACTGCTTTTTTCATAACATTTTAATTGCCTCAACCTCCGCCGCCTTTCAATTGGAAGTGAAACTGCTTACGGTCAACGCTGCTCACTTACCATAATATATTCGCCTCTGTGTGTGTTTATGAAATGTTGAAGCGTATAGCCTTATTAATATTGCCTATTTTAATGTTTTAAACACTTGTTTGTGTTTTGTTTAACTATTTATAATTAATTACAAAATTTTCTGCAGCACCAATGAATCTTTTCTTTCCGATTTTCACTAGCTTTGACATTTCACTTTGCTGACGAATGTTTTGTTGTTTTTACAGTAATTCGTGTTGTCAATGTACAGAAGGCGTAAAATGTCAAATTGACGATAACAGAGTTGTTTTAATGGAAAAATTGTAGTTTTTAACATTATATATTAAATGTTGTTGTAAATTACGCTGATTTGAGAATTTGGCGGAAAGATGTTGGTGTAATTCATTTATTATTTATTTTTTTATATTCTTTCAAATTGATTTGTGGTGGTTTCGTAGCTCTATCTAGCTGTATATTGCTGCTGTATGAGAACTTCAGCGCGCCATCTAGTAGTGATTTCTACCATCTTTTTCAATTGCCATACAGGTACACTACGTGTGGCAATTTTAAATTTTATATAGTAAGAAATTTAAATAGAATTATTTTTTAATATATATTTTTTAATTTTATTGGAAAATACTAATACAATATACTTATTTTACTCACCATAATCCTCCTTTATTTATCAAAACTATCTTTCATTTTAATTTTTTGAAATTTATTTTCACGATTTGACTTAGAAAAAATAATGCGGTTATGGATTTTTTATTTTCAATTAAATCTAAATAATAAATACATTGATATACATAAGTATGTATTCATTTAACAATTTACATTTCTTTTCTTTGCTTCTAGTTCTAACCAATCAAACTGGCTATATATTCTCAGTAAGAATCGCAAAAATATGTATGCTACAGTTTTCAGTTTACCGTTATAAGTACATATTCCCATTTAGTTTTTGTGCTACAATACCTTCAATATTCGAAATATCCTTGCGCTTCACTCAATTTGCTAAACCTTTAACCTCTTACATTTTCATTCCGTACAAATAATGCGAGTCTGTTATGTATTTAAATACCTTTATATATTATATATTTAGTAAACACCGTTAGTTGAAAAATGTTTTGTTTCTGGAACGACAATTATACATATGTATGTATTTCTGTGTAAATATAAATTTTATTTTCTTAACTTTTTTTTTTACTAAATTTATATATGTATGTATATGAATGTAAATACCTATGCGTTTTATTATGCATGAAAAAATGTGAAATCATTCCACTTTACTTTTATTTTATTTGCTCGATTACGATTTAATTGGACACACACAAATACAAAAAACGTCGAGTTGTTCTAATTATTTATTTTTTATTTTAATTTTTAATTAATGTTCTACTCTTTGTGAAGAGCGTATATATTCCACTAACGAATCGATTATGCAATTTGCGTGGCACTTGAGTCGGTAAATCGCAATATTTTTTTCAAATTCAAATTTCAGCATCATTCAAGTCGTTTGTGTTGCGTAATTGGGAGTTTCAGTGCCGACCTGACATAATCGATTGTTTAATATTTTAATTCCATTGTGCAGCATATTTGATTTTATTCAAGTTTTGTTTTTTTATTTTATATTTTTTTGTTTTTGTAAATTAAGTTTATCACTCACTAATGTATATGTTAATAAAGTGGTTTGCTAGTTACGTCCAACATCGTGGGCCAGGGCTAATATGGGTACAAAAATGTGCAATTCAATTACCGTTAGTCGAATTTATATATTATTATTTTTTATTACGGTACATTTACTTATTATGCGAAAACATTTAGAGCTTAACACCGGAATTATTAAAATAATTTTTGATTTTTCCATTTAAATTACTTCTCTTTTTTTGTTTTTTATTAAGTAAACATGTTTTTAATTAAGCACGTATAAAATATTTGCAATTTATTTAATTTTTTCATTCATGTTTGTGTCTGTATTTGCGTATATATGTGTATGTGTTAATCGATTATACGTTTTATTAAAGTTTAATACCAATTTTTGATTAACTTATTCGTTTTACTACTAAATTTTACTTAATTTGGAATACTTCATTTCATTAATTTAATTTTAATGTAAACAGTAACTTATATTTTGTAAAGAAATATCGCCAACAAGAAACCATATTATCGTTTCATATGAAAAAATGGTTAATGTTATTAATTTTGTTTTTTAATTTATATGACATGCGCAACTTTTTAAATTACTCCAATACTACCGATTTTGGAACTGCGTTTATAAATTCTTTCAATTTTAAAGCAATGTAATTATTTATAAATATAATTTATTCATATGTATTTATGTGTTTATATATAATATTTTATTTTTTTGGAAAAAAATATTTAAATAATTAATAATTACAAAAATATTTAATTTAAATTAATATTTCAATATTATTTATAAAATTAGTTGACTAAAACTTTCAAAATTGACTTCAGGCTTAACATAATATTGTAAAAATGAAACAATTAAAAAAAAATAATAATAATTGTAAAAAATAAATAAATAAGTTTCATATTTTAGAATTTTCAATGCAAAAAATATCAAACAATACAAAAATATTAAAAAAATATTTCTATGTATTTAGTATTAAAAATTATTTCAATTTCAAAGTAATATGATTAAATTAAAATACTAATAAATAATAATAATAATTGTAATGAATAAATAAATAAATATTTTCAATAGAAAATATATCAAACGTTATAAGAATATTAAAAAAATATAACTCTAT
The DNA here is from genome assembly GCA_037783105.1 of Bactrocera zonata. Taxonomy (NCBI): domain Eukaryota; kingdom Metazoa; phylum Arthropoda; class Insecta; order Diptera; family Tephritidae; genus Bactrocera; species Bactrocera zonata. The sequence goes on along the minus strand of JBAWJQ010000663.1, from coordinate 75,990 downwards.
GTTTATTATAAATTATATAAATTTTAAAGTAATATTAATATTTAAGAAAATATTTTATTTATTTATATTAAAGTAAAATTATAAAACGAGTTGACAAAAATAATTTAATTAGAAATACTAACCTAAAGCTTAAGGTAATAATAATAATACTATTAAATGTAAAAATAATATTTTAAAAAAATAATATTGTTTTTTAGCAGATAATTATTAAACGACACCTCTTTTGTATTTTTAAATTTGTCAATAAATAAATAATTAATTTTTGTAAATCTATAGTAATTTTCAAAGAAAAAATTATCATATCAAATAATTATTATAAATTTTTTCTTTTTTAAAGCAATATATTTATTATATAAAAAAAATTATTAACAAGTTTAAATTATAAATAACTAACAATAAAATATTTTTTTAATCTTAAATTAAGTAAAATGATATAATTAAATGAGCGAAAAAATAATTAAAAGTTACCAGTTTAGCAGAAATAATTCTAAAAAATTTAATATTAAATAATATAAAAATTATAGAACAAAATAAATAAATAAATAATTTTTATATTTAAATATATTTAAAAAAAAAAATAATATTAAATAATATTAACAATAGAAAAAAATAATAAATAACTATTATATTTAAACATTACCTAATTATTATTATTATTTTCTTTAAAAAAATATTTAATTTTTTAATTTTTCATATTTTTTAAATTTTCAGTGACAAAGTTTTTAAGAAATAAAAGAACGTTACCAGAAAATTTTAATATTTATATTTTAGTTATAAATTCTTTAAATTGTAAAACAATATTCTTATTTAAATAATGTTTATTTAAAATATTAATAATATGGTTTTGAAAAATATTAAATTAAGGAAAATGATAGAATTCGACGGCAAAAAAAATTAAAAAATTACCTCAAGTTTAACAGAAATATTCCTAAGAAAATATATAATAATAATATTCGAACAACATAAATAAATAAATAATAAATTTATATTAAAAATTATGAAAAAATCGAAAAATATTAAAAAAAAATATAATTTTCAAGAAAAGGAAATAAAATTAAGTTTTTAATTTTTATATTTTTCAATATTATAAGAAAAAATAAAATATTTATATGTTTAAACTAAATTATTATTTTTTCTTTTAATACTTTTAAATTTTCTGCGAAAAAAATATCAAAAAGGATAAGATTTTTTTATTATAAATTCATTAAATTTTAAATAAATTTATTATATAAAAATATGTTTAATTAAAATATAATGTTCTTTCGTGAAAAACTTTAAATTAAGAAAAATACAAATTTAGATAACAAAAAAACTGAAAGCTCACAAGTTTAACAGAAATATTTCTAGGAAAATATTATAATAATTTAAGGACAAAATACTTTAATAAATAATAAAATTAAATTTAGAAATTACAAAAAAATACAAAAATATAAAAACTATAATTTTCAAAAGAAAAATAAGTATTTAATTTTTTTATTTTTTAATATTCTATAAAATAAATATAATATTTATATGTTTAATATAAATTATAGAAAAAATAATACAAAAAATATATAAAAATTAATATTTTTAAATATATGTATATGTATATAAATTTATTTTCTGAAAAATATTAAATTTAGTCAAATAAAATTATTTGTAAAAAAAAATTAAAAACTAACCAAAACTTTATTATAAATATAATAATAGTAATAATAATATTACAAAAAAAAATTATAATAATAAATAAATAATTCATGTTTATATGTGCTTTTAATTTTTCAGTGAAAAAAATTATTAAAAAATGCAAAAATATTAGATTACATAATAATTTACAGAAAAAATTTAAGTCCTTATTCTTCTTTAGTAAATTTAAAAGCTTTGTAAAGCTTTCATCGCGATTTTTCTTTTCTAATAAATATACATACATATCTTGCATATAAAATAACGGAGATTAATGCTTAACTTAACTTGCTTTGCAAATATATGTATTGCTTTCATTTTGCAATATTTTTAATTTATTTAATTACAATATAATTATTCTTGTTTATATATTAACACCCTGTATCTTATGTGTATACCAAATTTCGGGCTTCGAACACATTTAATTTACAATATATTATATTTTATACATAAATATAGTGTATGTATGTAAGACCCTGCTGGAAAACACTAAAATACGAAAAGTTAAAAAAAAATTAGAAATTCGCGGAAATTATTGAGATAAATAATATTAAGGAGTTATATATCGAATATACATATGTACATATATATGTATTTGAGAATATAAATTTTCGAATATGAAAATAAAAAAAATTAAAATTGATTAAGAATTTCGAAAATTTGACATTTATTGAAATTTTATTGATTTATTTGTTACATAAAACACCTCTTCGAAAAAAAAATCACAAAAATGTGTATATAATCCCTTAATGCTCTATAAATTATTAAAAAACGTATATATTTTCATTGAATTTTCTTAAAAAAATTAAATTAAATTTTATTAAAAACCTGATATTTATTTCAATTTAAATTTTATTCACCCAAAATCACCTGCAATAATATCACTGTCATTTCTACTTCATTGCTTTAGGATTTTGCATTTCAACTTCAACTAAAAAAGCAGTTATAAAATCGAAAATAAGAAACAAAATTAATCCCAAACATTTTTTTTTGAAATTTTTCATTTGAGCATTAGTAAAATTTCCTGCAGGGTACCAACAAAGTCATGCGTAGCCGCGTGCTTCATAGGAAAGTAATTCATCACACTTATTATTATACTTCACAAGTATACAGTGCACTTCAAATTGTTTACCGTTTACAATAAAATGTCAATTCGAATTTAGTTAATAAACATTAAGTATTTATGGTAGTTATGTATGTAAGTAATGCAGACTCTGTGGCAGCCTTGAAAAATGCATTTAATACTTGTTTTTAGCTTTTCGCTTAATTAATAACACACAATACACATGAAGTATAATGAATTTGGAAAATTCACATTTTCTTTTCAATATTTATGCTTCAATTAAAAAACTTATGTAAATATCATATATTTGTGCAGTAACCTTTGGATGACATCGATAGTTGTGAGAAAAATATACACGAGTGAGCACTCATTTAATGAGTGTTTTCATGAGTGTTTAGCTTCAAATATATTTATACATATGTAAATATTATTGACATTTAAACTGACACTGAGCAATGAAGTGTATTGGTTTGTATGTGTGTGTGTGCGATTTAGAAATTATTGTTTTCATTGTGCTCTGTTCTTTGGATTATCAACCGAGTCATACGAAAATTGCATTCATTATGATATGAAGTAACGATTGCGTTCGTATTGCGAAGCTTAACGTGAGGGAGCTGGCGTATTTGGTTATGTCAAATGTTATCTTAGTACTATTGAAAAAATGTATGGACCCTGTAGATGAGTACACGGACTTCATACGATTTTTATATAGGAATGCCTGGCAGTTTTGAAAACACTGCACTAATGTTTGGGTGAAACGATAAATTTGAATTTTATGTAAAATTTGTTGTGGCATTTTTACTAAATTTTAACATTTTGATTTGCCTTTTATTTGAAGTAGAAACTGTGGTTGCGTTTAAAAGCAAAAAAAAAAAAAAAAACTAAAAAAAACAAACAAAAAAAAAAACAAAAAAAAAATATATATATATATATAAAGGAGTGTAAAAAAAAATAATAGAAGATACTGTACACTCATGATCAAAATTGACCCGGACTAGCACATACAGACAAAAAAAAAACAAAAAAAATCATGTAAAAGCAATGAAAAAGGAAAAATATATATATATATATAATGGAGTGTAATAAAAAAAATAAATAAAAAGAAGATACTACACACTCATGATCAAATTTGACCCGGACTAGCACATATGTATAAACTGCGTGCGCAAAATCGAGTCAATAAATATTTTTTACTTTGGTATTTTACAACGTTTTATATATTCGTCTAGAGTTTGGTCCCTACAAATTTGGACCAGTCCGATTTAATTTTGATCCTGAGAGCATATTGAATGGCATTTAATAAAAGTAAAGTCGATAGGCAAGACTTATAACAGCCTACCTACATATGAAAAGCTAATATGGAAAGAAAATTGATATTATATCTGGATTGACCGGATATTGAACGCCTTGCTTGAACAAACCTCTCACAAGCGGACACTGATGGGACCAACTTACTGTCCGGTTAATAGAGCTAAACGTATTTCTTGAACAAACGCTAGTACAGTGAAATCTCCCATAAGCAGACACTGGCGGTAGCAGTCTTTCTGTCCGGTTAAAAGAGTGGTTCGCTTAATAGGATTGTCCTTCATAAACATCAGAAAATGTTGGGACCGGCCAACGTGCACGGTTAATGGAGATGTCCGCTTAATAGAGCGTCCGTTTAATTGAAATGAAATGAGTAGTGTTGGAAGACAAATGAAGCGCACGCTTATATACCTAAGCCGTTTCTATGACAGTTGGTTCTAAGTAAGTGGAACAAACCGTACATTGCCTAGTTGTTGTGAAGTCTGAGAGTTATAGGAATCAGAATTGGAACTGTTAAAAATGTTCGTAGATATCATGAGTTTCGATATATTATTGGTTTGATATTCGAATTAAAATTTTTATTGATTTTAAGTCTCATGGAAAATTCCTTTTCCTTTTGAAGTACATTATAAAACTAATTTTGTGTTTAAAAAGAACAAGCTTGGATAGGACACAGGATCCAGGACCACAAAATAAAAAAAATTCACCTCATCCAAAAATTATTTTTGTGTAGGTTAGGTAAGGTTAGTCTGGTAGGCCAATGAGCCACGCATAGACCAGTTTTTGGTCGCTTCCTTTTAACAGACTCTGTGTCCTCACTTTCGATAGCTGAGTTCCAGTGTATCATACCGTATGGACCCCACATGCTTATAGCCTAGTCTTGCCAATGCGGAACAAGTGCACAAGATATGCTCCATTGTTTCCCTGCTGCCTTGCTCTAGACATTTACTGCAGTCTTCTCGATGATGTCTATGATAATGAATTAAAATTTTTATGTTTTATAGCACTTTACCATGTTCAAAAAAGTCAGTTAGCTGAGACAATTGAGATGGTAATTGAGTCACCGTGGTCGCACACGTTTAAATATGGGCAATTAGTGCTAATATTGCAGAGTCATACAATTTTTACAGTAACTTGACTTTGTTTAGACAATTATACAAGAGACTTGAGACATCAGACACTGCCTCGTTTGTTCAAGGATATTTGTGGAACATAATTTCTGTTAATTTTGACTACTTTTTTCTCGTAAAATATATGTTTCCCTCGTCTTAGTGAACACACCTCACAAGGTTGCATAGCGACTTTAAATCGAATTTATTGTCAATTAACTACTAATCGTGGAAATAGTTAACTGCATCATTTGGTGGCAAATTGCCAACATTTAGGGAGCAATTAGTTAATTGCTGCTAATTGAGAACTATGAGCGGTGAAATTCTGAAAATTCTCTCGTTGTTCTCAAGAAATCATATTGAGAATATTTTGTAGTTAAATTGAGAACAATTATCGGTTAAATTGTGAAAATTCGCTTAATGGCTCAATTAGTAGTATGTTGGGTCATGACTGGTTTTTTTTTTCATTCGTTTTGTGAGGGCAACCTGAATTTTCAAGGTCAATAAGTGCCTTATTTTGGCTTCACAAAGAATTGAACGAACAGTCTAAGTGTGATTCCTGCGTCACATTGCGGGATCAACCATCTAACCTAACCTCACATAAGTGCTTTATTATTTTCAATTATTTTTTTCTTTCCATGAGGTCAATTAGTCAATAAAATTTCATCGGCTAATATAAAAACAAATATAATATATATTTAATATAATATAAAAATATACTAGAATTGTATTATTTATAAAAAAAAAATAATTTAAAAAATATGCATAAGTTGAAAATCAGCAACACAACACAGTTTCACTTCAACTTATATAAAACTATTGTGTTGTAATAGTCATACAATTTTTTTTAATATTAAAAAATTACACTACTTGCTACATGTTTTCCGTTGAGTAATTTACATATGATTACAAAAATGACACGTGGCTTAGTGTATGTAAGACATCTACATAAACGGTACGAAATTCTAAAAAATGGTTTTCATTATAAATTCTGACGGATTTGATAATTTTCTAAATACTATATTTCATTATTTTTATTTTTCATTATTAAAATGTTTAATAATTTTTCAATTGGTCAGTTAAATGTGACACACAAACCATTGCCAAACCAGCGCCAATTGCAATACGCTTAAATGTCTTACAGTTAAAATAATTGGAAATAAAAAAGAAATACAAAAAATCAACTAACTGAAGTGGTTAGTAATATTTCCAAACTAAATTAACTACAACAAAATATTTCCAAACCAAATTAACTATAACAAAACGTCACTAGTTTACCAAAAACTAAAAAATTAAATAAAAAATCATAGTAATTTTCAAGTACCAATATTCAGTATATATTTTTTATATTAAAAACAGTTACAATCAACTTATTTGTATATACATATTTGCATGTAGTTAAATACTAAAATAATACATTTAAAAAATCAGCAAACAAAATTACAAAAATCACAAACTAAAAATACAAATTACTCCGCGATTACAAATGTAAATACATAACTACGATTACTTATGTTTTCTTCGTGTTTGTATGTATGCATATGTATATGTATAGTGTGTAGTGTAAACACATCATTAGTAATTTTCTCTTCGATTACAATTCTCAATACTACTTGTGAAAAATACAGACATAATACAATAATTGCTGAAAAATTTACTTAATTTAATTACAATAAGTATATAATTACTACTATTTACAAAAAAAAAAAACAATAAAAAAATCAAAAATGAAACATACGCTTACTTCTTGCATGATTTACTCGCACACGGCTTCCGTTAACTTTTTCCTCACACTTATCACTTAATTTCTTATAATTTGCAGTACTTTTGCTGGGTATGTATGTATGTATGTGTGCCTAGCGACTGCTCGCAAATTTCTAAATATGTTTGTTTGTTTACTTTTGTTCAACAATTTTCAGTAATTTTTAGTTTCTCCGACTCTTGACGCACGCACCCACTATATTTCACTTTTATACATTTGTAAGACAACAACAACACATTCACGCAGCATTCACGCGTAGCGCGGCACGTTTGAGCGGACGAATAGAACAGGCGCGTTGACTGCTTACAAAACATGCAGATTCTCGCAACTCTTCGATTTGGAGTCTCGCGCCCAGACGCGTCCCAAGAGACCTTTCACCTTTAGGCTGGTCGATGTGCGGGAGCCACGGTATTTGCGGGGGCTGTAAGGAGAAGAAAATATAATCATTATTATTTTGGATAATTTTTGTGGAAATTTTGAAAGCTTGGTAGTACAAGGTGGTTTGAAAATTGAAAAATATGCATGTATTTGTATATAAACCAAACTAATATTTAGTTAAACAAATTTTATTAATTATATATTTTATTAATTAAAGAAACTATATTTAAAGTATAATAAGTTGGGCGCTAAGAAGCTTCAATTTTTCGAGAAATAGCTTATAGAAGAAGATGTATATGATTACATTTTAATTAAAAGAAAGCAAACAAAGGTGGCTTTGAGATCTATATGCTGATTATAGGCATCTACCAACTTGCCGATATCATTTTTGCAGCACAATTTGTCTTTGGCTGTAAAAGCATGTTCTGTTTTACCGATTTCCTTTTCATATCACTAAATTTCTTCCAGGAAAGCATTTAAGGTTGAAGAAAAGAAAAAATCACCGAGAGCCAGTTCCGGAAGCTCCGATGGATGAAGAAGCAATGCTTAATTGGATGGGTCTACGACTCTGCGTTGGAAAACGTCGTCATTTTTAATACAGATATTTGAAAGTACTTAAATACCTGATCTCCAAACCACTTCACTTCACTTTTAATTCGGAGAAAAATGATCCGATTATTATCCAATTTTTCTATATGTTCTCTACGTATATATATTTCTCTATCCAATGGCCTATCAGTTTTTGATCTGATCAAAAATGGAATTTTGGGTAAAACCAAAAAGAATTTGAGGTAAAATTCAACCATAAAAAAGTTTCAATATCAATATTTTTTCCAACTATATTCGGAAATGTGCTTTTACTATCTGTGTTCTCAAAATACTTTTCAAAAATACATAATAATTACAACACTTGTACGGATTTGGGAATACTGCCTCCCAAAAAAATTTCTAACCACAAGACTATTTTCCGTTCTCATTGATTAAATTACTAGAGTAATTGGAATTCATTATAGTCTTCAGCATGCACCAGGGATGTTTATTTTATATCCACAAGGAAACACCGAAGGCTTTATAAAAAATATACGTAAAGGGTCAGTATGACGAGTTAGGTTAATTTAGCCAAGTCTGTTCGTCCTTTTGTATGTACTCGTATATTCGCGTACTAGCTCCTCAGTTTGCATACGTTCTTTCCTTTTCAAGAACCTGCTCATTTGTCGACACCACGGATATCAAAGCACTATAGCATATAGCTGCCATACAAACTGATCGATCAAAATCGAGTTTTTGTATGGGAAACTTTTTTATTTGACGAGTTATCTTCATAAAATTTAGCATGAATTATTTTCCAACGCTACACAAACATATCCGAAGAAATTATTCAGATTGGAATACTATAGCATATAGCTGTCATACAAACTGATTGAGCAAAATCGAGTCGTTGCATGGAAAACCTTTTCTTTTGACGAGTTATCTTCATCAAAATTGACGTGAGTTATTGTCTAAGGTAATGTTACAATCTCCAAAGAAATGGTTTAGATCGGATTACTATAGCATATAGCTGCCAAACAAACTGAGCGATCGGAATCAAGAGCTTATACGTGCAACTTTATCATTTCACAGGATATCCTCACGAAATTTGGCACAGAATTTTACCTAAGATAACCTGCAAACTCCGAAAAATAATTTGAAATTGGACAACTATAAGTCATATAGTTGTCATATAAACTAACCAAACAAAATCCAGTCTTTGTATGAAAATCTTTTTATCTGCCAAGAGTACTCTTTGTTAACTTTTTTTTCTTGTTTTTTTCATAAATATCTGTGCTTATCTAAACAACTCAAATAATATTGTTTAAATGCACCTTACTTTTTTAACAAATTATAACCAAAAAAAAATTTTAGGACCACCCTAATAAATATAATTTCACTAGACAGATGTCACTGCATCACTTACTCACCTGCTTTGTGCACTGCCAGGCGGTGTATTCACATCGGAAATGACATTATTCATTGGTCCCAACGGAGTGTTGGGGTTAGTGCCACCGGTGAGACAGGCGCCACCGAGCGGTGAACAGGCGCGACGCTTCGACTTACGTATCGAACGTTTACGGAACAGATCCCTGCAAAGCAGAATACAAATGTGATGAATGTAAATCGGTGGGTAATGTGTAAATAAAATTGTACGAGCAGGGGAAGGGTCGTGCATATGTAAGTAAGCAAACGAATGAGCTAAAGTGGAGAATTGAAATTTACAAATGTAGCAAAGAGACACAACAAAAGCGCCAACAGTAGACTGGCAGAGAACAAAGCAAAGTCAGGGTGACGGCACAGTAGACAGCACGTACAGCGCTATGTAGTATATATGTATGTATGTGTATGTATTGTAGTTGTAAGCAGAAAAAAAGTATTTTTTCTAGACGTGCGCTAAGCTGGGCCGCAATGCAATCAATCCATTTAAGGGCGCAATCAATGAATTGCCCGAACATGGCGACCTCTGACATACGGTGCGCTGCTACTGAATTGGCTTAATTGCTTTCGTGCATATTTCCATTTGCTTATATCCAATTTTCGTTGATTTCAAAATTCAGCTAATACACACACACCCACGCATGCATGTGTAACCAGTTAATGTGAAGCCATTTTTTGCCTTTCTTCTTTCTTTGCTGTGGCAATCACAGCACAGCACTTTGGCAATTACGATTTTTTGCGCTTTTCATTAATTTTCTTTTACTTTGCTTTTGTTGCCATCACCCTTGGCTTTGACAATGTAATTAAAATTGATTTGAACGCACACCAGGCTGCAGTGGCTGATTTTTTCACTTAGATCACATGTGCATGCACACATACACGCACTCACACACAGCTCATTGCCGCTCAAGTGCAACATTTTCATTTCAATTATTCCGTTTTCGCCGTCAACTCACCTTGATTTTTCCGGATTTTCCAATTTCAAACGTATCTGCGACAACAAACCGACCAACAGCTCATCGACATTGTGATTAATGCCCACCGAGGTTTCGATGAATTTACAATCATAGGCGGTGGCCATGGCTTTGCCCTCTGTAATTGTAAAGCAGAAAAAAACAACAAACACATATGAGAAATTGTAATTGTTAATGTGATAATGAATTCAGCAAGAAATAAATACGTAATTGAGTAGGTTTTTATTTTTAGTATTTTTTTTTATTTTTTATAGTTATTTTTTATTTTTCTTTACTTTAACGTTTTTTTTCTACACTAAATGTTTTTATAGCGTTCTTGTTTTGGTTGCCCTCACATTTGCAGCTAACAGGTGGACGCAAATATTCGCCAAAAGTTTAAGAGTTCAATGCCGCGACGTCTGACGTCAAGCGTGCGTTGTAATAAATGATATTTTAATGATCAAAATGAGTTATTTACTTTCGTTTTGTTATGCATTTATGGCTTTGCGTACGCGTAATTGTGTTTTTCAAGTTCCTCTTGATTGCCAAATTGCTTGATAGCCGCTCGCGCTTGGTGAACAATAACTGCATTTTTGGCGGTAATAAGTGTTTTAATCATTCGTGCTCCAGACGAGTTGGTTTTTATAGGCATTCGTCAGTGTCAAAGTCACAAAAAAATTTTTATTACTCAAATTTTATATTTATTAAGTCGAATCTGGTACAATGACGTGATATTGCATCAAAATAATAAAATTTTAAAGAGATTATGACGAAATGGGTTCATGAAGGTGATGGCCTATATTATCATTTATACAGACTGAAAATATTATGGAACTGCTGTTTCGGGACTTCGGATTCTTAAAACTGAATTCAAGGAGTTTCTCAAATATTTGATTTGATCAGGGAATTTGTAGCCATATGCTATAGTAATTCGATCTGAACAGTTTCCTCGGATACTGTAGCGATGCTTGAGATAATAAGCTGCACCAAATTTTGGCAACATATTTTGTCAACCAAAATGGTTTTCTATACAAGAACTTGAGTTGGATCGGTCAGTTTGTATGGCAGCTATATGCTATAGTGATCCGATTTGAAAATTTTTTTCTGAGATTATATTATTGCCTTAGATTATGCCCTTTGTCAAATTTGGTGAAGATATCTCATCAAATAAAAAAGTTTTCCATACAAGCATTTAATTCCGATTGTTCAGTTTGTATGGGAGTTATATGCTCTAGTGCTTCGATATCGGCAGTTTCGACAGATAAGGACCTTCTTAGGAAGGAAAAGACGTGTGCATAATTTCAGATTGATATCTTAAAAAATGAGGGATTAGTCCTCATATGTATATACTTACAGAAGGACGAACGGACTTGGCTAAATCGACTCAGCTCGTCACTCTGATCATTTAGATATATATTATATTTTATAGGGTCTCTGACGTTTTCTTCTGGATGTTGTAAACATTGCCTCAAACTTAATATAACCTATTCAGGGTATAAAAATGAAATAAAAAATAATTTACGGATCGACTAAACACATTTTGGTTAATGTTTCGGGTATGAAGCGTGTCAATGCTGGACTCATACTAAAAAACTTGAACTTTTACAAAAATGAGATCGAGTAGAGGTTCCAAAAGAGATGCTTGACAACGTAGCTGAGGACCACATATACATATATTTAGTAACATGCATAGTTACTCGAGACGAGATGTGGACTTATAAATATGACGTCGAACCAGGCAAATAATCTAGTGAATGGCGCCTCAAAGGTGTGCCAAAACCCAGAAAGCTAAAATTCGTTGAAGGCACTGAAAGCCATTTCAGTCGAGGCTACTATATAGTGGGTGTATAGAATTTGAGTCTATAAGAAATTGGATTCAGCGTCGGCATGCTTGCCTATTTTGAAGGCGATAATTGTTTACCAGTCCGGATTAAGTGTGTTCAGATGGTATAGTATAAAGAATGTGGATTTTTTTAAATCATAATTGATATCAAGGGATTTATAAATTTTTTTTTTGGACATTTCTTCAAAAAACTTTTTCCAGTCCGGATCAAATGTGATCAGATGGTATAGTATTAAGTCTGTGAATTTTTTAAAAATCATAATAGATATTAAGGAGTTAAACTTCTATAAAAATAAAAACATTTTAGTTTTCAAAATAGCGCTCAAATGTATATACATATTATTATTTTTAAAATTGTTCTTCAACTTAGATTTTAAAAATTCTATGAAACTGTGGGGTTGGAACTACTCAATTCTGTAAAAACTGCGTGAAATCTTGTGAAAATTAAATTAATTTGTACTTGAGTTTATATAAAAGAGGTATATTTTTTTGTTTTGCTTTTGACATTCACATATGATATATGTAGGTGGGGTGGGCGGCAGGCCAGCAGATATCTGTGTGATGAAATTTCGATATATGAGTATTTAAGTGAGAGTTTTGGTGTGTGTGTGGGCGCATAAAAAATACCCGATTTATGTATTTCGTTAATTGAGAAGTAGAAGTTCATTAAGCATTGAGATTAATATATACATTTGGCTTAATAACCAGGATAATAACTGTATTTATGTTTTGCGATAAAAAGTGAAAATTTCGCGCAAATTACAAGTGTCAATAAAAAGAGCGAAATGTAATTTGAACATATGGAGTGAAGCTGTGCAAATATATTGAATTGCAGCGGAAAATTCATCAAACATTTTTTTTTTGGCATCTGGTGTTATTTAAGGATTGAGTTTTACCAGATTTTTTGGTTAATAGCTAATATTAACACACGATGCAGTGTTGAATTGCAAAAATAGAGTAAAAAAAATTTTATTAAATAAATAATAGTAAAAAGTAAAATCACAATAAAAATTGAAAAAAGATAAAATTAAATGAAATTAAAAAAAAAAAATAAAATAAAATAAAATAAAACTAAAATTAATAATTATTAGTATAAATTAAATTAAAGATAATTACTTAGCTAATTAGCAAATATCTAAAAACCATATTTTTATAGTATTTTTTTGATCTTCTGATTAATTTTGTTTTTAGAACTTATATAAGGGTGGCAACTCTTTTATGATGCGGATTACTCTAAACTTACTATACAAAGTCAATTTCCCGCAATTCATTTAAAACTTGTGCACCTTTTTAATTTTTTAACAAGTGGCAACTCTCTTTTATGAAAAACATATGTATTTTAATATTCCGTATTGCAATATTCCTTTAATCCGCATATTATAGTAATCAATAATTTAGTAATTAAAAACTAAATATTTGTAACAATATAAGTTATATTTCATAAGGGTGGCAACTCTACTGTGATATTTTTAAATAAATTTTATATTTAATGTAGATTACCCCCACTTGGTTTTGAACTTTAAACTTTTTTATATTAAAAAAAATTAAGATAAGTGGCAACTCGGTTGTGTACAAAAACATGTTAAAGTGTTTTTCAACATCACAGAATTGAACCTATTTTTAAAGCATTATTAATTTTAACACAATATATGTGACAATTTCAATTTTTTGAAGGTGGCAACATTGTTTTGGCATATGAAATCAATTTCAGTATTTAAAGTTAGTTACTCCCACTAGACTCAATTTGATTAAAAAAGCAAATAATGTTCTTTCTTAAATAATTAAAACAGATGGCAACTCTTTTTTGTATTAAATACTGTTTAAATCTTTTTTCATACTAAAGAACTATATATTAAATGGCTAGTTAATGTTATTCATTAAATATAGGTGGCAACCTCTCTATAATTCTGCATAAGCATCGTTAAGTTTAACAGCTTTTTAATACAGAACTGGTGGCAACTCTATTAATTGTGAGGGTAATTCAAAGTTAAATTAAGTTAGGTTCAATTTATATTTTTTTCTATAAAAATTTAATTTGGTGCCAACTTTTTTTTTGTTTTTTTTTTGTAATAAAAAACTGTTTAAATCTCTTTCCATATTACAGAACTACATTAAACACTAATTAAATAATTCAATAATGTTATTAACTAAATACAGGTGGCAACCTCTCGATAATTCTGCATAAACTGCTTAAGTTTAACAGCTTTTCAATCAAACCAATAATTCCTTGCAGATTCTAAGCAATTTTGTATTAATTTGTTTTCAACTTTCTGTTTATGACTCTCAAAAGCACACATGACATTGCCACTGTGTTCCATTGCAAAATTTTTTCACAACAACTTTCAGAGAAATTATAAAGTTATTAAAGTTGAAGGCTGCACTTGAGCTACAACACAGTCAAGAGAAGTTGGCAACTGTAATTAATGTATCATTTATTTTTAATCACACCTTGGCCTTAACTACAGCATGTACACTTTTAACAGCCAGCAAATAGCTAACGGTGCTTGAATTGAAAATAAATAAAAAATTCTGCAAAATGAAAACTTTATTATGTCAACAATAAGTTGTTTGCGTTTTATTGAAATTGCTTCTTAATTAAAAGCAAACAATGTCACTTAGTGCGTTCGCATTGTGACAATAACAATAACAACGAATATGCACAACAATAATAAAAAATGTTGAGAAAAATACGAAAACAAATACAAAGTTAATTGAAGGAGTAAGCGAGCAAACATTTTGACCATAACGGTCACAAACAATGACAATGCCGAAGTGCAGGTTATGTTTTCGTTATAAAATTGCGAATGAAAAAAATGTCACTCATACGCAGGGGCGCGCACACAATTGCGTGCAAAAGCGTTGCCGCAACGTAAAAGAGTTTGTGAAAAGTCAAACGGGTTTTTGTTTTGCAATTGTTTTTGTGTTTGTTTTTGGGGAAGTGACTTGTTGTGTCTGACATTTTCATGCACTTGTAACTGAAAACTCTCATTACTCTACTCTGTACTCAACTTTAATGCTGCTCAAGCAATTTTTCGTTAACATTTATTCGAAGGAGGAGTTCGAAACAAACTAAAACAAAAACAAAAAACTACTACAGCGAAATATACTTCTCGCAATTTGTCGTTTATTATTTGCTTGTACATTTAAATCGTGAAAAAGTAGCGCGGTGACCAACACAGTTGCGCTGAAAGCTCTGTAAGTATGAAGGTAGCGTGTACTTGCAACTGGGAAACAACTTTTTCAACTTTTGTTAACTTTGCACGGAACTAAACAGTAGAGAATGACACAAAATCAGCAGACTGCGAGCGCACAAATTGTCTCGTCTGCAAGAAACTTTTCCACTCATCATTCGAGTCGTAATTTTGTTGCTTTGATTGTTAACTTAAATCACGCTGGCGCTGCTGCTCACCACAAATCTCTAGGTGAAAAGGAAATAGAAAATACTTTTAAGGCAATAACGTACTGCTAAGTGTTTCGGTGGGGACGCTGTTGACTTTGCTTGATTTATTTTTCGTTTTTTTTTGGAGGAAAGTCAGACTTTATTTGTTGTACACTCCATAACTTTCATAACTTTGAAGGCATTAAGGATGCAAATCACACCGGAAACGGAACTAAGTACGAGTTAAGGTAAACTCAAGTTGACAATTTGTGGCGACGATAGCAACGGTCACGTTTGCAAAACTAAATGTGGAAATGTTTGTTTGGCAATTGGATAGAAATAGACTGCCACTTTTGGATGGAAACTAATGGTAAACGGAAGTGATAATTTTTTTTGTACAATATTTAGTAGAACATTTTTTTTATATGGCATTTAGATGTGCAAAATAGCTGCAACTGACATGATAGATGTGGCTTCGAAGTCTAGTTTCGATTCGCCAAATCAGTATTACAGATAATCGTATTTCGGACTCCTGCTGGATCATTACTCAAACCATTTGGAAGATGCCGTCTTCGAATCCATGGAGGCATGATGTCTTTTAACCGAGCGAATGTTAGGACTCAAAGACTAAGTCCTTCTACGAGGACCTATCTCGTACTTCGAATCTTGCGCTCCTTTATATAGCCATCCATCGCATGACGGTGGTGATGTCAGCTTTTACTCTAACGAGGACATCAACCAGCTGGTCAGCCGCCCCTGCCCAATTTAGGGATCGGACATTCCAGGTGCATACCCGTAATTCATAGTCTTTATTAAGTTTGATGGGGACTTTCATCCGAGGTTGTTGTTTCTTTTTCACTGGAAGTGGTTTCTACATGGCGAGTCCCAAACCCAGCGCATATCCTCACTAGGCCCGTTCACAACGGTGCCTCTGGTCAACAGACGCTACAATTGGACTTCAGCGAACCTTTAAACCGAATATGTTGGAGTGGCTCCAGTGAAGCTTTCTCTCTTTTAGTCGTTTCCCCATGCTCCACACGGTTTGGCTACCGTATCTTACACAAGGGTTACTCACGTTTACAGGGAGGACGCAAGTGTAGAATTGGCTATAGCCCTACGACTGTAACTGCTTGCCCAGAAGCATGACTATACTCCATTAAACCCAAAAACACTTCTATTAAAATTAAAAATTACTGCATACTTTTAGGATTGGAGATGCCAAAAAATCTCATTTTAATTACAACAGAATCCATGATCGCTTTAAGTTTTTATTAGCTTTACTTTTCTGCAATTTTATTTCATTCAAAGAAGCTTATTGGAATTTATGCAATCAAATTGCTATTTGTTGGGCGCAACAACAACCGGCAACAAAGAGAGCATGGAAATTACTTGTGGGAGAACAAAAAATGAAGTGAGTCAAAAGAAACAACTAATAGAAAAGCGGCAAAAAAGACTAAGCCCGCAATGATTGAGCAAAATAAATGCCATTATGCAAAAGTAAATTAAATATATTCATGGAGAAGTAACGGGCGCTATAGGTAAAATTGTCTATTTGTATTATGAGAACTAAGTGCGCACAGCTGAGGCAGCGAAACAAAAAAATTACATAGCATAAGCTTAGGCGGTTAAGCTGCGTATTGCAAGCGCTGCTGTGCCGTTTGCTAGAACAATACAGTTACTTTTTTGGGAGTAGGCAGTAAGAGAAATCCGAAGAGTTTTTCCAATTTTTGCGCTTATTTATACATGAGTGGCTTAGCCAAATTGTGGGTTTAAGCACTTGAGGAAGAACTTATGGCAAGTGGGGAACTTTGTTATTGTTTTTTTTGTTTACAAATCCACGGAAAGCGATATTAAATGCTGAGTTTGCCATGAGTGATATTTATAATATATATTTTTTATGAATTTTCATGATTATTTAAATTATTTGTTGCATAGTTTGCTGTATAAGGCATGATTTAATAAAGCTATTTGGTTTTCTGTTTAAACTATATCTTAAAAATTCATTTAGCGTTCCACCCGTAACTGTATTCCATAAATAACTGTATTTTATTATATTATCATTCTAAAACTAAATACTAATATGTAATAATGCTTGTACTCACCATCGGATGTCACCAGCCGGCTCCGCGCCAAATCGGCTTTGTTCGCCACTAAAATGACAGCTTTTTGTGCGATATTTTGATTGGTCCACAGAACTTGCAGTACATGTTCGGCCACAGTGAAACTGCTACGGTCAGCAGCCGAATAAATGACACAATAACCATGCGGATCATAACTGGATAGGCAATCATCAGGCTATTAATTGATGAGCAGCAGCAAAAGCACAGACGACGAAGAACAAATTCGAGCAAACGAAGCAGAAGAGACACATAAAAATAGAAGAATAAAGCAAAATACGTTAATTTGATTTATAGAAGGGAATGACAGACTACTGAAAAAATAAGTATATATGTATGTAAAACATAAACACAGATGTCTAACTCAAGAGAGTAAGAGTAAAGGAGCCTCATACACATAGCTGAGGCCTAACAGCGAGAGCATCGAATTTAAATAACACTTAATATCTTGTATATAAGTATCTATATTAATCACATACCTACATATGTGCTGAAAAAATCATCTACTTGTAAGCTTTTTTTTCCCTCACTTGGCATATATAACTGGCTAAAGGTCAAGAGCAGCTGCTGTTTTACCGACAATTTAGCTCAGCTGTGAGATTTGCATTTAACTTCGTAGTCAAGCGTATGGGATTACATGTGGTAATGGTAACCAGAAAACCAAAAATGCAAATCGACATACATACAGACACAATCAATGTCACGACTACAAAGTAGATGAAGCACTCGAGCATATGATCACAGCTGTGCTGCTGTAGAGTCAGCTCATAAGTGTGCGTGCATGTGTGAGGGTGTTTGTATTTGCGGTGTTTAAGTGCGTCAAACCATCGTCCGCATCATCAAGTGGCCAAAGGATGTGACCGTCATTTTCATTGCAATCAGCTGTGTCTGGCTCTTGATGGCTTTATTTGTTTTCCGTTGGGCATACAGTGACTGCCACAAGTATGTGGACATTTGAGGAACTTAATGAAGCTTTTCATGGGATTTTTATTCAGGGTGGCAGATTTTAGGTGTATTTGAGATAATTCATTGTTAGTTATAAATTAAAATGTTAATTTTGGATTTCGAATCTCAAAGAAAATGTGGTGTGCAAAGCTCTTTTTTATAAAATCGTGGATTTGTGAGTAAATGAAAACTGGAAATGGTTTCAAAGAGCTCAAAACAGAGGAAATAAGGGTTTAAGCTAGTAATAATTGAACTTGTAAAACACTTGAGGATTTTTGGATAAACAAAAATTAACGGAAGTGAAGTTAAATTTTTGAAAGACGCTGCTTTTTCTTATAATTTCGAATATTAATTAGTTAAACTGAACTTGCGAAATATTTTAAGATATAACGGGTGATTTTTTTGAGGTTAGGATTTTCATGCAGTAGTATTTGACAGATCACGTGGGATGTCAGACATGGTGTCAAAGAGAAAGATGCTCAGTATGCTTTGACATTTCATCATGAATAGACTTACTAACGAGCAACGCTTGCAAATCATTGAATTTTATTACCAAAATCAGTGTTCGGTTCGAAATGTGTTTCGCGTCCGTGTCCGATGAGCGATGAGGCTCATTTCTGGTTGAATGGCTACGTAAATAAGAAAAATTGCCGCATTTGGGGTGAAGAGCAACGCACCAGAAGCCGTTCAAGAACTGCTCCATGCATCCCGAAAAATGCACTGTTTGGTGTGGTTTGTACGCTGGTGGAATCATTGGACCGTATTTTTTCAAAGATGCTGTTGGACGCAACGTTACGGTGAATGGCGATCGCTATCGTTCGATGCTAACAAACTTTTTGTTGCCAAAAATGGAAGAACTGAACTTGGTTGACATGTGGTTTCAACAAGATGGCGCTACATGCCACACAGCTCGCGATTCTATGGCCATTTTGAGGGAAAACTTCGGACAACAATTCATCTCAAAGAAATGGACCCGTAAGTTGGCCACCAAGATCATGCGATTTAACGCCTTTAGACTATTTTTTGTGGGGCTACGTCAAGTCTAAAGTCTACAGAAATAAGCCAGCAACTATTCCAGCTTTGGAAGACAACATTTCCGAAGAAATTCGGGCTATTCCGGCCGAAATGCTCGAAAAAGTTGCCCAAAATTGGACTTTCCGAATGGACCACCTAAGACGCAGCCGCGGTCAACATTTAAATGAAATTATCTTCAAAAAGTAAATGTCATGAACCAACTAACGTTTCAAATAAAGAACCGATGAGATTTTGCAAATTTATGCGTTTTATTTTCATAATATTAAAAAATCCATTAACAACTTTCGTTTTATATGATAGAAAATGATGTTCCAAGGGTTCAGTTGATATATTATAAGTTTAGAAAGTGAATGTATGTAGAATTCATTTTATCACGGGGAATACTATAAAGTACATCAACTTAAATATTATATAATATTATATTTATGACTTTTATTTTCATAGAAATTAAAAAAAAAATAAAAGATTTATTTATTTATTACTCTCTTCGACCTTATTTGAAAGGCATACATTTTTGATATACACATATACTCGCATGTACATATATAAATATATATAATATTTCCGGAATGTATTATACTTACATTCATTTCTGTATATGCATGATCAATGAAAATCAATTCGGACTCCTCGCCGCTGAGTAATACTGAGACGGATTTTTCACCAGATTCATCATCTGCAGAAAATTAAATTTTGCATAAATAAATATTAAATATTAGTATATCAATTTATATATATTTGAAAATATCATAGAAAATACTGATACTAGAATTAACTGCGATTAGCTACAAATACATATACTCTATGTCTAAATATGTAAAATGCAACAATATTTGAGGTTCTGTGTCATGCCACAAGACAAGCAACAAAACTTTCAACACAGCTGATTAGTTACACAATTTTGTTTGCTGACTAGTTGATAAGATGCTAGGTAAACAATGAAAACAATATGAAATATGCATCAACCAAATTAACTTTACTTTTACAATACAGAGTATGTATGTGCCAGTGTTTCATAAAAATCATCAAAAAATGTTTGGAAAGGCAGATTTGTTTGAAAGGATTTTCGAAGAATGTGTAGTATATCGTTAAATAGTTAATAATTTAAGGTCTTTTTATTGAAGTTCCAGCGAATTTCCAGAGAAATTATACTTTTTGGTAATTGTGCAAATAAAATACTTTGCTTTAGCATGAAATATTTTTTTTTTTTTAATGAAACATATTTTATAATAAAATTGTAATCTAATTTTTATAAGCTTCGCATATTCGTTGCTTACATTTTACAATTTTGGTTTTATGCATTTCTGCGTATTTTTTGTACAATTTCAATGCAATTGAAGTATCCCTAGGCGTATGAGCAATAACTTGTTTACTATGCACTGTAAAAAGTATTGCGATTTAGTTATATGTGTAAGAGTGTGTCTGTGTTTATGAAAATTGCTGAAATTTCAAATTGAATTTGGCTGCTTTTGATTTTTTATTTACATGAACTAAGCTTGCTTCCTGTAAGTTTTTAATAAAGTCATTTGGCTCCTCGGTGTAGTGTAGACTCTTGAGTTTTTTACGAAATGTACTTTGTTAAACCGGAGGTTTATTAAAAACATTATTGAATATATCGAAAAATTCTACTGAAAACAGTATTTAACTTTCGTATGTTTTTGCGATATATATATTTGGAATAAAACTTTCAAATAACAAGACAAATATTTTCGCTTTTTTTGATTTTTTTGTTTTCAGAAAAAATATTAATCTCTCTTTTTTAAAATTTTTTGTTTTCAGAAAATATATTTTTAATTTATAAATCTCTTTTTTTAACTTTTTTGCTTTCAGTAAAATTATTAAGCTCTGCTGGGTAGCCGAAAATAAATAAATTTTATTTCAATACCCAAAATACTTAAATATTTGTCAGCCAGAGCACTAAAATATACATATTTCGGCTAACCGATAAAGGAGCTTTGGTTTAACCTAAAAAATCCCATATTAATACAATATTACTATTATTATGAGCCCATACTAAAAATTAATCGACATAAAAATATTTAATTGTATATATGTATGTCCTAAAATGAGCCCCCTCGTTAATATCACAGTCAATTAGACCTTTAAAAAGGCATCAAAAACATTGAAATACTTAATAAAATGACCCACAAAAGGATAACGATTGAAAGTAGATAAGGATAAGTGATACTGATAACAAACAAAGAATGGAAAGATTGTGGCAACAGATGGTTTGTGGTGACATAATGAAGACACTAAACACGAGTGGTGCTATTGAAGGTAGAAGAAAAGGAAAAAAATGTATGGAAAGGAAAAAATTGAATGAGTGGAAAAGCTAGAATGAACAAAAAAAGTGGAATGAGAGGAAAATTTACAATGAACGAAAAAGGTATAATGAGTAGAAAAGGCGGCTATGGCAGTAATGCAAATCAAATTAAATGAAATCAGAAGGAAAAATATTTGAAAGTTTTGAAGCGTTTATTAAGTAAATGGTGCGTTTGTGAGTAAATGGGCAAGAAAAAGAGTTCAAAATACAGTAAAAAGGGAATAGAAAGGTAATGGAGGCAAGAAAAAAAAACGTAATTGAACTGGTGAAACGTTTTACGGTTTTTAGATTAACAGAAAGGGAAGAAATTATTGTGACAAAACAACGGTCTTTCGTACGTTTTATAACGTTAATAAGTCAGATTGAACTTATGAAACACTTTGATGACTTTTGAACTGTACTTATGGAGCAATTTATTCTTTTATTTATTTTTTTTATTAATAAAAGGTAATTTAAAGGAAGTTGTCGTTATAGTAAATATAATTGTGAATTATACTAGTGAAATGCTTTATGATTTTTAGTTTTTCAAAAAAAGAAAAATTTTGTATTGAACTTGTGGAACATTTTAAAATTTTTTTATTAAGGAAATTTAAAAGAAATTGTCGTTATAGTAAATACAATTGAACTTGTGAAACACTGCAGATTTTTATTTGCGCAAGAATGAAAATTTTGAACTGAACTTATGGAACACCACATTATCGAACTGGTTTGAACTTTTGGAATGTTTTGTTAAATTTGTGAAACACTGTATGATTTTTAGTTTCTCGAAAAGAAAAAAATTATAATTTTGTCAATAAACGCGCTCTTTTTCATAAAATTTACAATACCTATAAGTTAAACTGAACCTGTGATATATTTCAATATTATTGCTTAATAAAAAAAAAATGAAATTGATACTATAATATGTTAAAAGTAATTATGTTTATGGTAGTCTCAAATATTATTAAAAATATTACAAGAAAATAGTTTTTGTTATAAACATTAGGCTGTATTTTATTCAGTGTATATTAACCGTTATAGCATGTATTTCTAAACTGTAAATATATCCATGTAAATGTAGCACAACTCTCTCTTTTAATTTATTTATATAACGTTGGACAACCACAAAAAGACCACCTCAAAGACAGGCCACAAAAGCAAACTAACAAAATGAGCAACCTACCCAAAAATACACATTCAGAATGTTAGAAATAGATTTTGTAACTGTTTTTTGTGTTTTTTATAACCAATTGTATTAAAACTATAATATTTTGGCAGCAGCAGCTTGCACTCAAATAAGAAAAAACTAAAAAGTAAACGAAAAACTTGGAGAGCAACCAGAAATCTTTGCATGAAGAAAGTGTATTTTACAGTATTTGAGGTTATTTGTATGTATGTACAAATGTCTGTATGATCATAGTAAGAAAGTGTGTGCAACTCGAAGGATAAACATGTGTGCGTACTCCCACAAATGATAGAAACTATTACGAAAACTTGTTGTTAGGGTCGCTCTAATGAAGGTAAGCAAAACAGTTTGCAGTCTTTAATTAGTTGCGTTGACAATGCGGAGACGAAAAAGGAGGGGGAATGCAAAACTTAATATTGGCTGAAAGCTAGAAGCTTCATTTTGAGTAGATGATACATGCGTCAAATGACTTCCGTTGAAGAAACATATGATTAACATGAATTATTTACTAAGCTACATATGAGATAAGTTATTTCGAAAAGGCAGAGAGAGGTAAATAGAGTGAATGCGGTTGGTAGATAGCAGAAGTGAGTGAATGCGAAAAGGAAGAAGTGATTTTCAAGTAGCAAAGCAAACAGCTTTTCATTAGGTAAACATCGCCTTTGAAGTTGACGCATTTGTACAGCAATAAATCTCAAGAGGAATAAACATGTGAGCGGTGCTGAGCTGTAGTTAGCAAAACGAAATGAACACATGTAAGCAATATGCGCAAATAACTGTCATTGCAAGTATGTATGTATGTCAATTTAATGACTGCTTTGGTGGTGAAAAAGTTTTGCAGTTAAGAAAATCTGATAAATCAAAGGGAGAAGAACTCGACAGTAGAAAAGAAGAACTTACAAGGTGGCAACGTTGGCGGACAATAACAAATTTCCGCTACTTTGTAGTAATAATTTATAAAATGTTACAAAATTGGAATAAAATGTTGTGCTAGCGGATTACAAGTTTGCGTATGTATGCAACGGTAACTGTGTGTGTATTCGTGTGCAGTTGACGTGATTATTTAATGTGCTGTCTATAGGTATATAGTATTTTGTGCTTGGCGTTTACTTGCGGGTTTAAGTGTTGTAAAGTGTTAAGAAATTTCTCTACTGAAACATTTGTGTGGCAAAAGGTGTGCTTTTATTTCATAAAATACGTGTGGTTTAGCAAATATATAAATATTCAAATTCAATTTATGTTTACTGGCAATCAATTATTGGCAAATTTGGAAAAATATTTAGTAGTAGACACTTTAAAATTTAAAAGCTCTAATTTGTTGTAGCTAATTTTGAAAAGTTTACTTGAAAAGTAGGGCATAAAAACAAACTTATGTATAAAGTTTATAACAAGCGTTAGTTGCTTTACCGTCTGCGGGTTTTTCGATTTCTATGCGTATCTCGCATGGGCCTGCTAAAGATGCGGAAAAAGGTGGTTGACTTAAATCTGCGTAATTTTTGTGTGTAATTGATAGAGAAAATTATATTTAAATGAGATTCACGAATTTTTAAGCAATTAAAATAATTAATTAATAATTTTTTTTGATAAATTTTTTGTACATTTTAAATTTTTGCAATTCAAATTATTAATATTTATTTTAATATTTTAACAATTTAATTTAATTTTAATTTGTTTATGTTACAAATAATTTGTTTTATATAAATTGCGTTATTATTTTTAATTATTTTAATGTTTTATATTCAAGTTGAGTTTAAATTTCAAATTTTTTATTATTATTTATTTAAATTATAATTATAACAAATTTATTATTATTTTTTGATATTATATGTGTTGGTATAATTATTATTTTTTTTTTTTGATTATTTTTAGTTTTATTTATTTTGTTTTTTAAATTATTTATTTAATTTATTTAGAATTATATTTTTTCGAATTTTAAAATTTTTTTATATTTACGTTTTTATTGGTGTTTTTATATTAAACGTTTTTTTATATTGTTTCGCAATTGTTAAAGTATTTTTTATAAGAAAAAAAGTTTTAATATTTTTTTATATTTACGAATTTGAATTTTTTTCAAATGAGAGGGTACATTTTAAGGTAAGAAATTTAATTATTTTTTTTTTAATAAATTTGGTTATTTTTAAATTAAAAATTATATTAAAATTATTAAAATGCTCGAAATTTAAGTTTTTTTTTTAAATATTTTATGGTTTTGTTCAATTAAATTTTTTAAATATAATTTTTATTAATTTTTTCGAATTATAATTGATTTGAAATAAATAATTTTTATTAGAATTATGTTTTTTATGTTGTCCCGAATATAATATATATTATATATAATATTCATTAGAAAAATAAATAAAAACAGAAAAAAGTAGTAAAAAAATAATTTGTTTAGTAATAAAAATATTTGTTTTTATTAAAAAAATTAATAAAAAAAAATATTTTAAATATTAATAAAATATTAAATTTTTTTAATTTTAAAATATTTAAAATATTAATAAGATATTTAATTTTTTTTAATTTTAAAATATTTTTTTTTTATTTAGAAAACATGTTTTTAAGTTTTTTATTTTTTAATTATAAACAAAATAATTTTAAAAAATAAAAATGCTCGAATTTTTAATTTTTTGATATAAATTTTTTTTTTTAATGTTGCCCCGAATATCATATATTTTTTTAATTTCAAAAAAGATAAAAAGCAATGAAAAAATGAATTTAGTTTTATTAACAAATATGAGTTAATAAAAACAATATTTTATTTATTATTATATTTCAGAAATTATTTTTTTATATATATATATTTTTATATATTTTTTCATTATGGGTGTATTATTGTTAGCGCATGAAATAATTTTCCACATAATGTGATTTAAAAAATATTGTGTTATTTATTTTATAAAATTTTATTTATAGATTTTTCAAAACATTTATTATATTGTTTAGTTTATATTTAATTTGTTTTCACATAAATTCACATTTCAATTTAATTTCCGTTAATTTTTCAATACGATAAAGTACAAAATCAAAGTGTTCATGGTGTTGATAGATATGAGCGTAGTTTGTGTTTTTTTTTTGTTGAAAAAAGGAGAAGAAAACAAGAAGACAAATAGAAGGAGAATTCGTAAATACGCAATTGTGTAGAGAATATGGAAATTGACGTAATGTACTTGCAAAATTTGGTAATTGTTTGATTGTGGTACACTTTTTCCAGATTTTTCTTTGTTTTGTCGAATAAAGTGAGTGGAGATTTCAAATTAATTTGAGCTTTTGACAGTACAAAAAAGTGAGAAATGATGATGAATACAACCGTTCAAAGCGGCAAGGCGTAAAAAGAGGCAAAACTAAAAGAAGTGTAAAGAAAAACATAATAAAATTGCGCTAAACAAATGTTGATTGGCAATTTCACAGCGAATTCGCGTGAATTTGTATGAATAGCACAACATAAATTCATGTTAAACAGATTGCTTTGAAGCGGCGAAAAAAACATTGTAAACACAACAACAATAAAACCAAAAACACTAAAACATAAACAAATCACATACACATACATGTTTACACACACATCAGAAAGTCAAAGTGTGTAAAGGCAGTTTTAGTTTTCTGTTTGGTTTTGGAAGTTAACCAGATGCCGACCGACACTGACACAAAGGACATGCAGCAAGTGCAGCCAACTAACAATAAATCGCTGTCATGTGCATATTTTGTTGTTTTCTAGCGATTGCGCTGACATTGCGCACTTACATGCACGCATACATATGCACATACTGAGGTACATATGTATGTTTATTTGTGTATTTGCATGCCAGAACATCTGCTATTTTGCAAGTGCGCAGAATTACGCGTTGTCGAGGGCGTGTGTATGAGCCAGATGGATTAACAAATGAGCAAATTATTAGAATTAATAAAAGAATTATGAAAATGTAGAAAATAATAAATAAATAAATGTTCAACTCTATGTTAACTAACCAAAAAATTTGCCCTAAATTTAAAATACCAAAATTCAGGCACTAAAATACGAGTTTTATTGTCAAAAAATTTAATTTTTTTTTAAATATTTTTACTATATTAAAAACTCTAAAAATTTAGGTTTTATAGTAATTGTCATTGCAATAAGACTTTTAAATATAGTTTCATGAGGCACATCTAGTCTGACCGACTACAAAAACTGAGTTTTAAAAAATTTTTTAAAGGAAATAATAATAAATAATTATTTCTTATTTTCAATTTAATTATTAATATGCTATTTTAAAAGACATTCACTATCGAAAAAGCAAACACAAATTTTTTTTTTCGAAATTCCTCAGTATGTGTTCCCTTGAAAGCCTGATAATTAAAGCTTAATATCAAATTTAATATTTTTAAAGGTTTCATAAGCCGTTTGTCACGTTATGAGGGACTTCTTATTTATATGACATGGAAATATTTTTTATGGAAATTTTTAAGTGCACTATTTTCACGAACGAACTGCCAGCAGGATTATAGCCATTAAAGCTATTATACCATAAAATATGAAAGTAATTTTAAAATAAAAAAATATCTATGACATTGTGAATGCAAGGAAAATTAAAAAAAAAATATTAAAATGGTAAAATTTACAATGCGAAAAAAGCTATAAAACTCAAAAAATGCAACCATAAAAATGCAATTAAAATGTTACCCCTGCAAAAAATATAAAAAAAAAATAATATAAAAAAAATAATAAAAACAAAATAAGTGCAAAAAATACTAAATATAAAATTTTAAAAATAAAATGAGATTTAAATGAATGCAGGACAAGTCGAACAAGCGAGAAATGCATACAGCTTACAGACATACCAAAAAGGGAATATGGCAACATGAGATAGGATGTTAAAATGTAAATGTCCAAAACGTCGCTGCAGTGAAACTGGTTAGGAAAACTTTTAAAAATTAAAAAAAAATCGGATTAAAATCGGACTGGACCGAAAAGGAACTAGTTTAAAAGTAGTTTCAATATTGGCGAAATCATCACTACAGTGAAACTGGTTAAAAAAAAAAACTTTTAAAACAAAAAAAAAAAAAAAAACAACAACAGATCACAATCGTACTACTCCTAAATAGTACTAGTTAAAAGCTAGTTGATGTAGTTTCGAAATCATCATCATCATCTGTAGTGAAACTGGTTAGAAAGACTGTTTTAACTTAAAAATCCAGATCAAAATCTGACAGGTCCGAAAAAATACTAGCTTAAAACTAGTTGTAATAGTCAAAAACCTCTTTTTCTTCTTCTTTACTGGTATAGACACCGCTTACGCGAATATAGCTGTAGTTAAAATCTTCACTGTAATAAAATTTTGCTAGAAAACACAGTTATAGCATTAAAAACCGGTTCAAAATAGGACTAAGCCGAAAAGGTATAGCTTAACACTAGTTGTAATAAACTCAAAATCGTAACTACAGTGAAACTTGTTAGAAAAACTTTTAAAATTAAAAAAACCAGAACAAAATCGGACTGGTACGAAAATGTACTAGTGCAAAACTAGTGTCTAAATGATCACCGCAGTCTAACTATGTAAAAAAACTGTTATGGCTTTAAAATCCAGAACAAAAACCGGACTGGTCCGAAAAATACTAGTTAACAAATATAATATTGAGCTAATATACGACTAGTTTAAAAATGATCGCTATTGATATAATTGTAAAACTATCCATTAAAAACAATCAAACATTTAACGCAAGTATTATGAAGATGTATAAGGCATTAATATTACATTTTATTTTCTAAAACATCGAAACAAATTTTTGATTTTATTTATTTTTCATGTAATTAAATCAGCATTTCTATATATGTATTTTGCTCTAGTTTAAGATCAAACGATTCCTGATTCTATTAAAATTTCGTTTATATGAAAAATTATGACTAAGTTTTGTTAAAGTTCGTACTAGTTCCATGGTATAGTAGTTTACGACTAGTACATTTTACTAAAGGGTTATGATAACTGTATGTACTTATGTGGGAGCTATGGTTATGAGATGTTACTTTCGGCTGTAAAGGGTTCTCTATGACTTCATTTCTCTTGTACATGCTGAGAGCTATTTGGCAGCACTGACAGCCAATATGTGGGTGATGTGAAGTTTCAAATGCAGGCAGTACTAGCACTATCAAACATACACACACATACACACGAATCAGACACATAACAGAGTTGAAATTATAAATCAATCAATGCGCAGACAGACACAAATGGTGCAAACGGACAGACAACAACAGCGACATAGCAACTACTTATAATTAATTATAATAATTATGACGTACTAAAAGCACAATTGCAACTAAAATTAAGCAAACGAAGCGAAATTTAATTAAATCAGCAATTTGTGTTGAACTCAAGAGCGACATACGCATATAATATTTCACTGTTAGTGGCGCGTACATAAGACAACAACAAATAAGTGGATGGGTACATTTAAACGGGTAGTGGGTGGGGCCGTATTCAATTTTGATTTATTGTTTATTTTTTGAAAAATTAATATTTAGTTGGGTGTGTCGTATGAAATTTGCCTATGTAATTGTATTACAGTTATAAATGCGCTTGTGTTTGAGCTACTCACCAATACTTGTGTCGTAGGCATGCAAATACTCCGAGGTCATAAACTGCGAGACCAACGAGCTTTTACCAACTGCAGGGCCGCCGAGCATGAGGACTCTGGAGGGAAGAGAGAAAGTAATAAAATGATGGATTTATATTTTTATGTGCATTTAATGGTGGGAAAGTACTAAATGAGAGCAGAGAAGATTTAGACACTTGATTTGAGTATTTATATTAAGAATACAAGAAGATAATGGTTTAAAAATATAGCAAGTTTAAGCGCTTAGGCCAGTCTGGGATTTCTAAAATTCTTATATTTTTGCTTTTTTTGGTAAAAGCTTATTTTCGGGAACCAAAAATATGACTGAAATGGAAAATTAATGGAAAAAAAAATTTTTTTGAGGTTATGTTGAAAATGTAGGTGCCAAAGATTGGCTTAGTAGCCGCAATTATGCAAAAACCTATCAACATACAATTTTTTTTGTATACAAAAAATACTATTTTTTAAGCCCGAAGGAGAGAAAATCGATTTTTTGTCAAAATTAGGAGTTTTTAATACTAAAGTCAGTATAAAAAAATTTTTTTTTGAGGATATGTTGAAAATGTAGGTTTCAAAGTTTGTTCTAGCAGCTGCAGTTTTGCATAAAAATATCGACATACATTTTTTTTGAATATAAATATTATTTTTAAAGCCTTAAAGGGAGAAAATCGATTACTTTGTCAAAATTAGTTTTTTTTTTAAACTGATCCTCACTCTTTAAGGATACTGACAAATTTTTAAAAGATAAAATTGATTATTTTCATTTATTCTATCATCAAATTATACCACCCGCTTCAAATACAAACACTCAAATATAAAATTGGTATGTTATTCAGATCCTTAAGTGTCCAACTAATGCCTGTCTCTAATATCCATTAATACAAATCCCACAAAATCTAACCGAATCTCAATTTATTTCGCCGCCCTCAATTTACAAGCACCTAAATTGGCTTAAGTTATAAGCGCTTGTGGTACCACAAAAAACAACAACGATATATATACACATAATTTAATAACAAACACTCACCTGTATGGACCACTGCCTGGATTTGAAGTGCTGCTCTCACGGCTGGACGCCAAGCTGCAGGTGGCGGATGTGCGCGCCGAGTTCGGCGCTGGTATTTGGGCGGCAGTCAAGTGCTCCGTGCTGTGCGAACACAAGTCCAATCGCCAAAAACAAAAAAAGAATAAATAGACAACGACGACACACAATGACGACACACAGCAACAGTAGAGCACAAGCGTGAAAAGAAAATCAAAAACAAATATATTAAATTGGCAATGTTTACAAGATGAGCCATAAAAAGTTATGGACTGAGGATGGCTACGTTCAAAATATGCTCAAAAATATTTGCATGAATCATATTTATGATATTGTCAAAGTGTCACTTGCAGCGTATCGGACAGCAGAGGTAAAGCAGTTTTATTGCCAGGTCCTGTTTCCTGTACAATTTCAGCTACTCACCTCGAATTGGAGCTGGCTACGCTGTTGTTGGAACGACTGCGTCTACTTTTGAGCGAGTCACCGCGATTCACTACACCTTTGCCGGTAATGGAAAAATGCCTCAGTCTATAGTACTCCTCCTCGACGCCAGTATTTGGCATTGAAGCGACGCTATAAAGTAAAGGAGGTTGGAAAATATGAGTTCATATTAGCTGCTGAAGTTAACGACGTTAATAAAATTGGAAAAATGTAGATTTTGCGCTGGACATACATACGATTGCGAGCGCATATTTTGCATTGATGATGTCAGTAAAATGTGTTCTTGGGAAAGTGGGCAAACTTACCGTGAACGCTGTTGTGGCAAGCATAACTGATTGGGACGTCCGGACGCACGACTTCCTGGTGTTTTTACCGACTGTGAACGGCTGTGATGTGGTGAGCCATAACTGTAAGCAGAAGTTGTGAAAGAGTGAGGATTAGTTGTATTATTTAGGCTTTACATAGTATTTTGAGACACAATAATGTAATTGTTAGACTCAATTCTTCAGTCAATTGTAAAAATTAGAGCAGATAATTAATTGAATATGCCTTAATTGCAACTAAATTAACCGTAGTTTTGATAAATAAATGAGAATTGCACAGCGGCCTAAGGTCTATTATGACCCACACAAAACCATACAAAATTAATTATTTTGTAAAATTTCCCCTGGAAACTATTTAATTATGTTCATTTTTCGAGTTTATTTAGCTGATTGCAAAATTTCCAGAGTTTAAATCAAATTTACATTACAAATGTCAATTAAATGTTTTTTTTTAGAATTTCTATGCAACCTTGCGAAATTTTGTTAATTTTTGGTTTTTAGTTATTTCATTTATGAACTTAAATGAGACAATTTATGAAAATAGTTGAGTAAATTTATGAAAATAATTGGGACAATTAATTAACTTCACCTTAATTGCAACTAAAGTAACTTTCAAGTAACTGATTTTTAGACTTTACGATGCAATCGTGTATAATTTTCATATTTTATTTGGCACTTAATTTATTTCAAAACAATTAAGGAAACTTTAATTGCGACTAACTTAATATTCAATTAACTAATTTTTAGATTTTCTGACGCAATCTTGTATAATTTTGATAGTTAATTTAGCACTTAATTTAATTTAAAACAATTAAGAAGGCTTTAATTGTCACTAAATTAGCGTCCAATTAACTAATTTTTAGATTTTCTGATGCAATCGTGCAATATCAAAATTTATTTCATTTGTCAATTAATTTAATTCATTCAATTTTTCTAAATTAGCCATATAATTTACTAATTGTATAAAATTCCCAATGCAACAATAATAGTGCAATTTTTTCTATTTTTTAGCCATACAATTTTCTAATTGCGTAAATCTTCCAATGCAATTCTGTATAATATTAATTTATTTTTGGCATTTATAAATGAGTAATTATGAAAATTAAATAAGACAATTAATTAGAAAATTTTTAATTGCATCTCAATTAACCACAAAAGAGGTTCAATTAACTTATGTCGAATTTCCATTTCATTCCATTTTAATTTTTGGTATTTAATTACAAGTTTAGAATATTGCTCTATTCTGATATGCCCTGCTCTGTGTTAATTGCAACTCAATTAGCTAATAATATAGCTGAATTTGCTAAATTGCACACCTAAAGAGTGGTGGATTAAAAACAGAGAGATTATATTAGATGGTATGCGCGTAATAATTTTCAGTTTCCTTTATTTGAGTCAAAATCTCTAGATTTAAGGTAAGATTGTATATTTAATACGCCATTATTGCAATTTAATAATGCTTTGATACTTAAATATGTAATTTAAAGCTGAGAAATCTTAAAAAAGGTACCATCTACAAAGAGCCAACAAGTACACCTTTATAATTCATTCAAGTTCTTTCCTTCATCATTGACCTCAGCGTGAATTCCAGCACATTGTAGTTGCGTGCCAACAACACATTTCTCAAAGCAAAAAACAGAAAGAACATTGAACACTGAAACAAACATTGAAATCGCTACACATTCTACAGGAAAACAGCTAACAATGTAGATAAGCATCTGACTAAATGCACGAGCTCTGCCCACAATGGCCGGCAGCAAGGACCCGCCACTACAACCACTACATGTGTGTATGTAATTGTCCAACTAATCACAAGTGTTGAAATACAAAGAATGAGGAGTTAAGTTGGAAAAAAGTTACTGCTGGCCGCTGACTGCTTAAATTGCGTGCTTAGGTGCAATTTGATGCAAATGCAGACGGCGCGATGGAGCACATCCTTCGGCAAAGTCTATGCAACCTTGTTTGTTTAGCACGAAGCAAAAAATGTCTTAAAGAGTTTCGCACATTTGCGTCGTTTAACTGTGCATTTGTTAAGCAAAAACAGTTGATGAGTGAGGAGAGGAGCCTACATTTGTTAAGAAATGTTATATGTGTGTTGCTGTACTGCTAAGACGTATTTAAATTGCAAATCGTGCTTTTTGCTACACGTCGAAGGCGATTTAGGCAATGACCTGGTAATTGTGCCGCTCATTAGTGCTACGAATTAAGCTGTTTGCACAACTTTCAAAGAAGTTACAAGGTGTATTGATAGCCGAACTGGGTCAAGTATGAAAGCTTGAGGTTTGCTAACAGTTTTAAAATCACTGAAGGTTTCTAAAATTTCGATGAGTTTTTTAAAGTGTGTTCGATATTTTTGAGTTTTATTTTTTTTTTTTTTTTTAATTTGTTTCTAGAAACTTTTGAAAAGTATACTCGTATAGTACCAACAAATTAAGGACTAAACACAATTGTATCATAAAATTGTGTTCTGGGTGTATATAAACCACGTTTAACCTCTAAACTTCCAGTAATTGTATAAACGACATGAATCGTTTCCAAAATTTCGTCTCTATATTTTCTGATATCAAAGTAAAGTTAAGTCCTTTCATAATATTTTTTTCCTTAAACACTAAAAATGTCATGAGAGAGGCGAGAGAAAGATAACTCTATAATGTTTTGAAAGACTTAAAATACATTCAACTTGTTCGTCGAGAAAAAATAGTGCTTCCACAATATGTAATTGATTCGGTTCCAGTAACTGAATAAACGACATAAAACGATTCCAAAAGTTCGGCATTAAAGTAAAGTAAAAACCTTTCATACCTTTCTTTTTCTCAAACCCTTAAAATATCCAGAGACCTGAAGGAGATAACTCTATCATGTTTTGAGAGACTTAAAAAACTTTCAGAAGAATTTGTTAGAGACTGGAACACTTGACCAAGTCCCAAATAGCGTCCCAATTATACCAAAAATACCATGTAACATTGTAAGGTAATTTCGTAACAATTTCTACGTCAAATGTTCTAAACAGCATGTATTAAAGTGAGAGAAATATTTCTCATGTTTCATCTCATTTTGTTCGTCGAGAGAGCACTTTAATAACACATTTTGTGCCCGGTTTGGAAGAGATTTCGTTGAAGAGAGTTTTTAACCTTCAAAATATAGTTATAAAATCATTTTTTGTTGATTCTATATTAGAACTGGGAGCAGAACTCGCTGGAGAAATTGATTCGTTGAGAGAGTTCTTAACCTTCAAAATATGTACGTATTCAGTATAAAAGCAATTCTTGTTATTGACGTAGGTATGTAGATTTGTCACTTCGTAGGGGAATTCTTAGAGATGGATGGATCGTCTAGAGGAGTCTTTACTTTCAAAATATGTGCTCAGCTGGTTTGTAAAACCAGGGTCTGAGTTCCAATTCTCGAATGAAGTAGCAAGAATGAGAAATTGCTGAGGCGTTATTAATCGATCCAGGTTACTTCGGTCAAAGTTCTTAAACAAAATCTGTTAACTATTATAGATATGTATGCAATTTCTAGACTATCAACAACAATACTAAGTTTATTCAGCATACTAACATTTAAATGTCCAACCAAAGGCATTTAACATATTCGTAACTGCATTAAATTTATGCGACGCAGGTGTCAAAGCGTACGCAAGGATATTTTCCGATGAAAATGAAAAGCAAACAACAAATTTTCCAACTAAACAAGCTTACATGACCTTTAGTAAACAGTGAAAACACTGCAGTAAGTTTAAAATTAGCATGTGACAATAGAGTTATGGCATTATTTAAGGTTGGAAAGGTAAAATATGAAGTTATTCTGATACAATTACACCTACGCTCTGTTGCTTTTAAATTTGCACTGCAACAAAGAGCAGGAAAAAAAACAAAAATAAACAAATTAATTTTGTAGAAAACGCCAAAGTAGTCTGAGAACAACTAGTTGGAAAAAATATAATTGAAAAATTGATATCGGCATTGAGCAAAGAAATTTTAATTTTTTAAAAAATAAAGAAATTTTTAAGTAAAAATAATGATGGATATACAGACTTTCAATAAAAATAAGTTTCACAATTTTTTTTAAATATTTTTTTTGCATACAAAATTTTTTCAAAACTTATATTTCTTCCGACATTTACACCAAGTTTTTATCTTTTACCTACTTGCTTTAACAAATATTTCTTATAAACAATTTTCTCAGCACCTCTATCGTTCCTCTACTGGGTATTTGAAATCTCGCTTACATTTTGCTCATTACCGCACTCTTCCATGGAATATTTGTTTTACTTTCTTGTGTAAGGATCTCAATAAAAAGCGCATTTATGTCACTCTTATGAAATTTTCACATTCTTCGCAACACAATGCGCCAAACAAAAGCTTGGTTCGCCAAAGCACTCTTCAATTGGCTGCGTTTTTTGGCAACTTATTTGCTAAGTAGTTTCAAGTATAATTGTAAATACTCATACAAATACTTATACAATTACAATTGCATATAAATATAAGCAGAAAGAGGCGATGAG
This sequence comes from Bactrocera zonata, assembly GCA_037783105.1. Lineage (NCBI taxonomy): Eukaryota > Metazoa > Arthropoda > Insecta > Diptera > Tephritidae > Bactrocera > Bactrocera zonata. Next base: position 40,085 of record JBAWJQ010000663.1, on the reverse strand, counting down.
AGAGGAGAGTGTATTTATAAACAAAAGTTGCTGGGTATTTTTAGAAGATGGGAATATTATGTATGGTAAATCGTCTTAGAGTTAAAAAGTTTTCAAGGAGAGCTAAGCAAATGCAAGTGTTTTGTATTATTGCAGCATGAAAATGCGAGTGAAAACAACTAATAGTAAGTTTTAATATAGTTTCTTTATAAAAGAATAATAACATGGCTTGGTCATATTCATAGAAGCTTGGTCTGAAAAATCTATTGTTTTATAAGTTGTTGAAGTGATTCTGACTAGATATTTAATTAAATTTTTTTAACGAAATATTTTGTGTTATGGTTAGTAAAATTTAATGATATCGATATGAATCAAAAAATCTAAGGACTTCGTAAAAATTTTGGTTAGCGAACCATGCAAGTAGATACAGTCAAGACTTTTCTTTACAAAAGTATTTCGAAGCCATTTCAAAAGATGCTAAGTACCAAATGTCTAGTACGATTTGGTTTTATTAAGCCGAAAACACATTGGAACGGATAAAAAGCATCTGTTGACATTTTATTATATCTATTATTCTTATAATGGACTTCGTCAGCGATATTTCTTTTGCAAAGCCTCGGATAAAAACCACACCGAAAGCATCTTTTGGACAACAGTTGGAGAATCCAGCCTCCATGGCGAAACCCCTCGAAATGGGTTGAGGCTGATGGACTTCACAGGGGCTTGAAATATAGTTGATTCCAGCACAAGAAAATTTATCAAGCTATTAACCTATCTGCGGAGCGAAAAGTTCGAAACCAGGTCAATCACATTGTGATAGGTGTCGTCCCATGCCCTAAACATCGACTCGGAGCACTATCTTGTTATAGCGAAGATATGCGTCCCTCTCTGTACAGCAAAGCATGCCCTTCAACAAACACAGGGGAACGTATATACGACGTCCGGATGCTACTTTGGACTGAAAACACTCCGAGATTGGAAATTATCTTCAAGTTATAGTGCTAAATCAACCTAAATTTCTTGCGCCTTTACCGTCAATCATCACACCCGAAACACGAGAATAAAATTTAGAAACGAGTGAGTATGGCATTACTGACTAACTTCATTGGAATAATATAATTAAAATTGAAAGACAATCGGAAGCAAACAACATCATTTAAAGCGAGATCCAAAGTCAATCTGTCATAAAAATCTCTACATTAAGATGGACAAGCTTTCTCAAAACTCATAAATGGATGAATTCAAGCTAAAATATCCTATTTTTCAGGGCAATATGTCGTCGAATAAGACTTGGCGAACATGTCGATGATAAATAGCAGCCGAATGTATTTTTCTTGAACTTTGGCATTATTGATTTACGATTTGTTTTACGCAACAAAACGCCGAAAAATATACAGTGTTACTTCTAATCGTTTAAAGTCACAATAAATACTTTACATTACGATCCATGATATTTGTGAGCATAAAAATCAGAAACACGTAAGAGCACGTAAACGCATTGGGAGCGTTGGGTCATAAATATTTGCGCGCAACAGTAACAGTTTACGCACTTTTAGCCAATTACTGTTGTAAAATGGAAATACATGAAAACGAGCGACTTTAATACTCATTATGCTTGATGCTTGATTTCAAAATATAAACATTAAAAGAAAATAAAATAGCAAATGCAATAAAAAAGTAAATGATATATACATTTCCCATTTCCAAATGTTGTAAATCCAAACTAATTTATGTGCGGAAATTTTGCAGAATTTATTGCAGCTAAAACAGCGGTGGAAAGCGTGACTGTGGGTATAATGTTTGCAATTTATGTTTGTTATGATTTTTCATGAAGTATTGATGTTATGATGTTATGACAGTTGCTGTATTTTGATATTTATATTCTCCTATAGCTTTGGTTATATATATCTATTGGAAATTATATTTATAATTTTATTTTTTTACTTAATTGTTTTTTGCTTATTTTCCTTTTCTAGAAACCTATTTTTTTTCTTTTCATAAAATTATTCCATTGTTTAGCCAAAAATTTAACGGCTTCCTTTGTGGAGTGCGTCGGCTAAATGTTCTCCGTGACTCTGTGTACAACTTGTATGTATGTATGTATGTACGTATGTACCCTATATATATACATAGGTATGTATGTATGTTTAATATTTCAGTTATTCAGTTTTACGATTTTATTTCATAAATATTTAGTTACACACTGAATGCGTAAAAATTTCCATTCATATCTTGTTCTTAGCCTTTTACCGGCAGCAATTGCATGTGATATTTATTTTTTTAACGGTTGGTTTGACGTCGTGCCGGTCGGAGCGGGTTCTTCATTAAATTCAAATACATTTCGTCGCTTTAAGATTGCGCATTTTTTATTGCTTTAGAAGCATATATTTTCTGATTATTTTGTCTGTTAAAATAAGCAAAAATTTAATTACGTTTTGGCTGAAAAAATTACTAGGTAAATATAAAAAAATATACATATATAAAAACAAAATGATAAAAAATAAAAAAAATAAATGAACTTAAAAAGGATTAAAAAATATAAAAAATTATAAAAAATGCTATAAAAATTAATAAAAAAATTATAAGAAATTAAAAAAATATTAAAAACCATTCTTAAAAATAATATAAAAAAAAATATTTTAAAAATATAAAAAATTATAAACATAAATTTAAAAGTATTAAAAAATAAAAAAGCATACTTAAAAAGTTGTAAAAAAAAATTATATAACAACAGTTTTAAAAACCATAAAAAAATTATAAAAAAAAATAAAAATAAATAAAAACGGATAAATAAAAAAAAAATATAAAAAATTATAAAAACTACTTTAAAAATTAATGAAAAAATTACAGAAATTAAAAAAATATTAAAAGCCATTCTTAAAAATATTTAAAAAAAATTTAAGCCCATAAAAAAAATATAAAAAAATAAAAATATTAAAAAATAAAACACTATACTTAAAAAATAGTAAAAAAAATTAAAATAAATAATATAAAACAATTTTTCAAAACATAAAAAAATTATAAAAACAATGAAAATGAAAAAAAATTATAAAATAATAAATAATAAAAATTAAAATAAAATTAAAAAATAAATAAAAAATTATAAGAGATTAAAAAAATAAAAAAAAAAACTTAAAAAAAATAATAATACAAAAATATTATAAAACGTACAAAAATTATTAAAAATAAATAAAAATCTTAAGAAATAAAAAATCTAAAAAAAAAAAATACAAATACCTTAAAGCACTAAATAAAAAATAAATTCCTTTGAACCTTGTACTTGAAAATTCGCACAAATATTTCCATGCATTTTAATTCACTTCTTCATCCTCAACTTATTTTTGGCACTAATAAAAATATGATTTGCTATATTTACTGTTATGGCCTGTTTACATTTTGTTCGGCTCGTGCCTTTGGTATTTTAATAATTATACATGAAAATTCCGTTACTTTTGCACGGTATGCCAGTTTTGGAGAATAATTGTTGTTATTCTTGGGGCGTGCCTTGTACTATGCATAAATTTCTGATTTTTCTCGCCTGCAGCTGTCGTGTTATTCAATTAAATTGCATTTTTCCAATAGCTAGCAGCAAACATTAGTGCAACTTTACAAGCTTTCGTCGAAGCATACGAGTACGTGACACATCGATTTCGTGCTTTGATTTTGTAAATCGAAGGTTGGCGGCGGCACTTTAAAATGCAATTGCAAACGGTTGGCAGTTTAGCCTTCGGCAACACTGCTAGCGTATAAGCTAGCGAGAGCTAGTGCGAGAGCACGTGCCGGTATATTGAAAAAGTAATTTCCTTTAAAGTGTTATGAGGCGCAAAGCTTTATAAAATTAATTTATAAAATAAAAAATGCTTCATATAAGCTGCTAACATAACGGAAAATATTTAAATGATGGTTTGGATATGTTCGATGCTGATTAAGGCCATAATATTATTATAGAGAGGATTCAAAAACAGCGGTGTAACGGTGTCTTGATTTCATATAGCTGAAATATACTTAGTATGATATTGCAGAACATAGCATAAATCAGCAAAAATTAAACATGACATAAGGAGACCTAACTTAACATAGCATAACATACATAATATAATACACAACATAACATAAAGTTATTTTTTGCGTCATATACATAAAACAACATAACTTAACACAACAAAGCATAAAATAACATAACATAACATAATAATACTTAACATAACATATCAAACATAATAAAATATAGCAAAGTTTTGAATAGAAATTAATAAAACTGAGCTTCTGTTTATTGGTTCTAACCGAATCGAGACCTTACGAACGTTTCTATTTTAGGTTTTAAAAACATTACTTAACATAACATAACATAGCAGAAACTAGGACAACTTAATATAACTTAAGATCCCATAACAGAACATAACGTAACATAACATAACATACTTAACATAACATAGCAAACATAATAAAATAGGGGAAAAATCTTAACCAAAATAATTATAATTGAATTTATCTTTATAGGTTATTATCGGATCGAAATCTAACGAACTTTTTTATTTTTGAATTCAAAAATACATATATGTATGTACATATGTACATACATTTAAAAAATAAGTAAAAATTTTTAAATCAAAAAAAGACAGTTAAGCTAACCTAATTTTCATATTAGCATCATAAAAAGTTTATTTTGGCTTCGCATAACTAACTTAACTTAATATAAGGTAACATAACATAACTCAACATAACATAAAATAACATGACATAACATTGCATAGCATAATAAAATACAGTAAAGTGCTGAATAAAAATTAATATAATTGAATTTATGTTTATGGGTTCTAATCGGATCGAATGTAATGTACTCATTACGAATTTGAGTTACAAAATTTTCATATTTCGAAAATATTTCATAAAATTGTAGTCGTCGAAAACTACAAAATTTAAACATCTTGTCATTAAAAAACTTCCAAATAAATATCTCAGTTAATATTCAAAATAATAATAAACTTTTTCTCCCTTCCTCATAACTCATTACTTTCCATCAATAACTTAACTCCGCTCGCTAGTCGAATATATGTATGTATAATTTAATATTTCCGCATAATCGGTACTAATGTAACTAACTATCACACTAAACAATTACTTAGAAGAATCTTTTTCAACCATTAACCAACATTACCGCCCTAGAAACATAAAAATTATTTGGCGCAGCGCCAAATTACTGCCATTAGCGGCCCACGTACACTCTGCGCCATTACCTTAACTGTCGTAAAACTCTAACTTAATTTCCGCCACGGCAATGCTAAAGAAAAGTGCGCGCAAACACTCGCCCTTCATATGCAACACCTCAACGAGTTTAATGGCTAAATGGCGCTTTTGGCGAAATTATGGGCTCATATAACGACGCCGCGCTGCTCAACGCAGTTAAAGGTAAGACAATGTTGAAGCACAAACAGTCTTCTATGTGTCGGTGCTATAAATGTCGAAAGTATTTCCTTTACGCTTAACCAGGTAATCTCAACCTCATATTATTTCTGTCTAAGTGAATGCGTTCATATTTTGCGATCGCGTGCATGCGGCGAATGAGTTTGCCTTGAGCGTGGCAAGAAACCAATAAAAAAAGAAACTAAAAGGAAAACAATGAAGATAGACAAAAGAAAACCGAAAGTGTTGAGGAAAGGAAGACACATTTGCTGCCTTCATCGAGTTAATTTTAGACGCATTAAATATAGTATATATATATATGTTTTAGTTGCTTTTGTAAGTTCAATCTTCAATATACCGACTTATAGATATCTAAGCAAGTAAAGCAGATATTTTCTGTAAAATCCATTTATGCCATACATTACCGCTGTCAACCGCACGCCATCAACTACGCGCACCGGAAATGAGATTGGCTCAAATATTTGCTAACCCTAACCGAATGCTAGCTCCCCTCACATCAACCCAACCAAAAGCTCAAAAGTCGTACTCACCGCATTTCAAAATCACGCAACTCCTCGAATGTCAACGTATTCGTCACATCCAACAATTGTCGCATATTTTCATCGCGTTTCTGTTGTTGCTGCTGCGTGGCAGTTGTGTGCTGATGATGTGCGGCCGGATGATGTGGTGGATGTTGCAACTGTTGTGAGTTGCGTTTGCGTGCGTGCGCCGCTGTGCCGGCTGCCGTTGCACCAGTTGCCGTTAATGTCTCTTTACCCTGTTCGACGCTGATGAAATCATCTTCGTTCTTGATAAGCAACGTTTCCACGGTGTTGTCTAAGCTCAAGGACGGCTGTTATGACAACGATGGCGCAGCAGCGTAGTGTTGTAAGTAGCAACAGTTTATTCCACGAAGTTCACGAAACCACAGCAAATATGAGTAGCAGCAGCGTGTCGAGTTGTGAATGCGTGTTATGAAAAGAGAGAAAGTGAAAAAGGTGGAAAATGTTAGAAAATCTGTTGAATGAGCACAAAGTTGTGGTTGAACTTAGACTAAATTAAGCGGTTCCTTTATATATTTTGAGTAAATGTGTATGTATTAAATTTCACTTTAGCTCTTAGAATGTCTCTCATTCTCATAAGAAAAGTACTTTTTCAAGTAATTACCACAACTCCAAGCAGATAAATATTCACACAACATACAAATACATAAATACACATATGTTTACATATTACAAAACGCATAAGCAGTGCGAAAGTACACAATCGCATTAAAGTATTACAAAGTATTACATAACCAGCAGTATAGACTTAGCCTGAAATTGATGTATTCTTGAAACTGAGGGGTAAACAGAAAATCAAATACTGTACATATGTATATTTTTGTACTGCACAATTCACCACACTAGAAGATAATGTAGGCGGCAAGCAATATATAAAAGATTTGATATAATATCCACTCGACATGATAGGCTTATGAGTATGAAGAAATTAAAATAAATCAAAATAAAATAAAAATGAAAATGTATGGCAAAAATTAAGCTTGAAAAGAGCGTGCTACAGAATATTCCAACAATTAAAAAAAATACAAAAATATTTCAACAATAAATTTTGCATGTTAAAATAATGTGCTTGAAAAGAATGAACAAGGAGGAAAAATATATTAAAACATTAAACAAATAAAATGTAATAAAATAAAGAAAATTCAAATAAAAAAAAATGTGTTAAAAATTTTAAGCTTCAGAAGAGTGTGGTACAGAATAATGCAAAAAAAAAATATATATATATATTTCAACAATAATGAATAAGGAAAAAAATGTATTTAATTTAAACACTTAAAAATTTGTCTGCCGTTAATTTTACATTTTTTAAAGCAAATTTTGGTAATTTTAAATTATAAATATAAATTTAAATAAGCAATACAACTAACCACTTCAAAAAGTTACTCATACGACACGGGTGACCATATTTTTAATTATACGAAAAAAAATTTCTTTTTAATTTATTATATAATATAAAAATATTATAAACATTTTCAGAATAAATACTCATCACACTTTAGTATAAGTGGAAAGAAATAATTATGAAATATATTTTTTGAAAAGTTACTCATACGCCATGTGGTACAACCATGCCGTTTTTATAATGCCCTAAATGCACGACATTTTAAGTTTGCTACGAATGCTACGTTCAATATATATTTACATCAGGTATTATAAGTATTATTATCAAAAATATTCATGCAGTTTGAAAATATATGCAAAAAAAAACTTTCAAATATCGCTCTAAAGGTTGCTCATACGCCACATAGTACTACCACTCGTAGTACAACCAATTCGATTATACTGAAAGCAACTTTTTGTCGACGTTCACCGTACTTTTCGTTAAAATTTTAATGAAAAATTAATGAAAAGTTTTCAAAAACGTATTTTAAAAAATTTTTTCTAAAAAGTTTAAAATTTAATTTTAATAAAATTGCAAGCAAGCTCAACCAGCTAATAAAATATTATCAGCCCCCATTACGCTCGCTTTAAAGCAATAATTATGCACACATTACAAACTGACTGCACTGCAGCAACCTTGTCCCAGTTCTACTCATTTTTAATAGCGCAGTTTTTTCTGCCTGTGCACTTTCACACCTCAATGACGATAACAAAACGCTGTCAGCGCGACCGCTTGTCAACATCAATATCGGTTTTCATTATTGTTTTTGTGCATGCACGCCGCTAATGTAACCATTTTTTCACTGACTTCATTTCATTAAAACCCATTTCAAGCAAGAAAATTTACGCGCTTTGCTTCTCGCAGCCCTCGCCTGTTTCGCGTGCCACTCAAAGATGGTGCACGGAGGTCGGCCGACGGCCCATTGCATGCCACATGCCAGATCGCACGTGTAACACTGTGTGTGTGTGTGTGTATAAAGCTTGTCCCAAATGCAAACCAGCTTATCGCTGAGCTTGCAAAACTCCCAATAGTGTGGCAGGCAAGGCAAGACAACAACAATGCATAGTTCATTTCACCTTCGATAAGCACCTGCTGCTGCCACAAAAGCAGCAGTGAGCCAGGCGTGCAACGACGACCCGTTAGTCAACCGCATTGTTGTTGCTTTTGCAGTTATTTGCAGCGATTTCCTGTCGACGGGCGAGCTTGCCACTTGCCACTGCAAGTTGTCTGCCGTCAGTGACTTGCAACTCCCTGATGCAGGTGAGTAGTTTGCGTTGCGTTGCAATTTTTCGAGCTGCCACTGTCCACCCTCACCCCCTTTATCTTCTTCACTGCCTGTCAGCATTATGTCTGCTGCAAGCATAAAGATACCACTCGCAATACGCCAGCAAAGTAATAATTCTTTGGCTCCGTCGTTGTTACCTCACCTATGCGGAATCACACACATACACACACAGAAGGATATGTGACCCTCATATGTGTAACCACACATGCGTTTGCGTATGTGTAAATGTCGTTTAACCTTCACGGCTCGTTGCACTTTTATTATTGCAACATGTGCATACACATATGTTGGCAACAATAATAACAACAACAAGAACTAGCTATCAATCTACTTAAACCCACAAAGGCAGCTCATTCGGGGTTCGCTGAATGTTCATTGCGCTGTCTGTTGGCGCTGCTGCCGAGCGCGTGGCATATCACTTGTCGTTCGGGGCGTATCGGGTGGCATGTTGCTGCTGCGCGTATTAAGAACCAATTTTAAATCGATTTATGTCGATAAACTGTAACACAGTGTGAGTTAAGGTGCCAGCGTAAGTAAGCAACTTGCTCCGAAAGAAGATAAGCTTTGTGCACTGAGTCACTTGGGTTGCATGTGCTGTGATTTATTTGAATATTTTTATCTTTTATCAAGTTGGCAACTACTCTACCCACCAAGTTCGCTCTTTTGTGGCACTATAATGAGCTTTATTCAATAAAATTTACGGTTTTAAAGTTATTGCGATTTTTATTTTTATTTACAAGTCGAATGGCGTTACTTAAGGAGAATTGGGCTGAGTGCAGGTGGTTCGTGATGCAATTTCCGTGTCGCGGCTTCTTAAAGCAATGCCAGATTATTGGCAGGATATAAGGAGAATTTTTTTATATTTTGCAACATTTTAATTCAATACATGCCATAAATGAATAGATCGTATTTCATTAAAAGGTAAGTAAAGAAGTTGCAAATAATTTCGGAGGGTTTTCAAAATTGTTAAAAGGTTGCCACAACGTTAACTGAAAACTTTAAATAATATAAAAAAACGTAATCTGTGTATCTAACATGGGTAATTATTACGGACCTATTACCAAGCTTTAAGCTAGTGGAGTTGCCACCTGATTTTTTGTTTATTTTTTATAAAAGTAAAATTTTGCACAATTAAAGTACATAGTGGACGAAAAATTTCAATCTCTAAAATGCTTTAGCTTATATACAAGTTGTAGAGGGTTGCCACCTACATAAATAAAAATGGTTTAAAATAAAAATGTTAAGTTAAAACTTGTAATACAAAGTGGCTGAAAATTAAACTGAAGATTAAATATTGGCTGGAATGGAGTTGCCACCTTAATAATTTTTTGAAATTTTAATATCTACAATAGTTAAGAAATTAAGAAATACTTACTAAATTTGTTGTATTTAGGAGCAGTTTTAATAAAAAGTTGAAAGGAGTTGCCACTTTAATTAAATTTCCTAAAAGTTTATTTTTCAACAAGTTGAAAACCAAGAAGAACTTACGAAATTAGTTATTTCTGGGATTAGTTTAATTAGGATGTGGAAGTTGCCACCTAAATAAAATCTTTAAAATTATTTAAATTCAAACAAGTTAAAAAAATTAAATACTTATGAAAATAGTTGAATTTAAAAAAATAATTGTACTCAAAAAATGAAAGTAGTTGCCACCTTAATTAAAATTGAAAATTGCAAACTATCAAAAAGTTAAAAAATTAAAAACGTTTTATGAAATCAGGTGCATTTAGTAGTACTTTTAGCAGAAAGTTGAATGGTTGGAATGGAGTTGCCACCGAAATTAATTTTTAAAATTTTATTATCTCTAACATAAGTTAAAAATTAAGAAATACCTATGAAACTGGTTGTACTTAGGAGTAGTTGTATTAGAAAGCCAAATGGAGTTGCCACCAAAATTAAATTTTTAAAAGTTTAGCATTCAACAACTTGAAAATTTAAGAAGAACTTATGAAATTTGTTAAATTGAGATATTAGTTGTATTAAAAAAATTAAAGTAGTTGCCACCTTAATTAAATTTGAAATTTTTAAACTATCAAAGAGTTAAAAAATAGGGAAATACTTATGTAATTAATTGAATTTAGAAGATTTAATTGAGTTAAAAAAATTAAAAAAGTTGCCACCTCAATTAAATTTGAAAAATTTAAGCTACTAACAAGTTAAAAAATTAAAAAGTACTTATGAAATTAGTTGTATTTCGCATTAGTTTTATTACAAAAAAATTAAAATTTAATATTTCTGAATTTGGAAAAAAGAATGAAGCTTTTAAAAGCTCGAATTTTTTTGAAAGTTTTTTATACTCGCGCGCATAAGTGGGCACGGGCTGGTTAGGGAAGAAAGTTACACCCATAGTGTAGGCTTCAGATAATAATAGTAAATAGCATATTATTCGTGAACACTTTTTTTAATGGAAAATGTAAAGAAAATACATATTCGAGTACATTTCAATATTTTTATGCATTTTTTAGAATATGCAGGCATAAAATTGGTAAGTACAAACAGAATATTAAATTTAACATTGTCTAGTGGTTCAAAGTTCAACTCATAAACCAGATATGCATTAATAAACTTCATATGCACATGAAAATAATTTAAGAAAATATTTTAAAAGTATTAAAAAGGCCTTCGTTTCTGTGAAAATTAGAAACTTAGTGATTTAAAATATGAAAAAGCGTTTAAAAACCTTTAGTACTAAATATTTTTAAATTGAATTAGCTCTTAAAAAGCTTTATGATTTTTAAATATTTTTAAATTGAATTTCATGCTTAAGCTCTAGTCAACAAATTCGTTTCTAACTAAGTTCAATTCAAAGCTCAATTTAGTGAATGTTCATGCATTTAAAAATCAATATTCTCTCTGAATTCATAAAAACCAGTCCTTCATTTATAAATCAATTAAGCTTGCTACAAAGCACATATCACCGATTATAACGATCATACACATTTTTACATACATCAACAAATAAAATTAAAAATTTCGTCTAGCTGTAACTAGATTTTGAATTTTTAAAATCCATTTAAATTTCGGTTTTTATTCACCAACTGTGGCGGGAATAAATTTTATGCAAGCTTCACGGCTTCACTCGGCTTTTGCAGCAAAAATTCATAGGCATTTTTATAATTTTTGTTTTTGTTAAGTTTTATGTGCTTTTGTTTTGCGGCAGTCCCTTAAGTACCGGCTTACTTAAGTGGTTTATGCGCACGAGTCAATATCTTCGGAGATTTTATTATTGTTTTGGGATTTGTGTGCTGCTGGCATATATGACAATGTATTTTATTATGTGCATGAGTAAAGCAATTTTATTGATAAGAGTGTGAACAAGTAAAATTTAAAAGCTAAAGCAATAAAAATATGGATTTTGTATGTAGAAAAATAAGTGTGTGTTATAGAATTAATCTTCTTTATAATAAGTTAGCAGTGTGGTAACTGATTAAATAAAAAAACTATGTTTTGATTCAATAAAAAGTGGTGAATTACTACCCTTTAAACAAATAACCAATTAACCACTATTAGATATTATTTTCGCAAACCATTAAACCTAAAATTTGTGGCTTTAAAAAGTTGCCGTCGAAAGCTATCACCCGCAATACTTATAAGTCAACTTGCACAACGACGATTACTTTTACATCCAGCTATTTATAAGCAAAGCTGTAGGCTTGTGCTTAAAAGTGGGTGCAAAATGGGCACAGTTATGCCTGAAAATTAATGCCACCAGACACTTAATACACTTGACGTTAATGACAGCCATAATGAGCACGGTAATGAGCGCGGCCGTATCGCTGATGGGTAAATTTGATTTTGACCGCCTCAGCACCACCGGCGACGTTGGGTGGTCGCGCGCACACGTAACCTAAAAGCGTTGAATCGGAAAAAAGCATATATTGGGGTACAAAAATAAATATTTAACAAAACGCTTAAATGTGCATGCACGTAAGTATGTGTTTATTAAGGATCATACATGTACTAAATATATACTGTATTTTTTTGTACATAAAAAAGTTTGAACAAATAAGAAAAGTTGGAATCCGTTTATGTATATTTATATACAACCGCACATATAACATTCAACATTGTGACGTACATTTAATCAGGGAAACGCTTAAAAAATCAAAACGAAATATTATGAAAAAACGAGTTTATAAATAAAATAGCTTTTGAAACTGTAGCACACCTCCAGGTAGTCAGAAAATATTGTTGTAAATATATATATAACACGCTAAAGGCATATTAGTGGCGTCACCTCTTGTGTATTTGTAGGTATGATTTATGAAGTACTAAACTTCATTTGCATATACCACGCATTTGGGTAATCACCCATCCACCAGAAGTGTTCAGAAAGCTCAACAAATTGCAGTCAAGGCTTTAATCAGTTAGCGTGACAATAATATTTACGTCATATATTAGACGCAAATTATGGAAATGAGTGTAATGAGTGGATGAATGAATGTCAAAGGATCAGTACGATATTTGAACTGCTAACAATAAAAACAAAACATGTTTGAAATAGTTCCTACTGAAATAATTATTTTTTATCCAAAAGTGCTCAGGTCGATACAGGTTCAATATTTTTGGAAACAAAAAAGCTTCCCTGAAGCTACTACTAGATAATATTTCCTTGAAGCTTTTTTGAATTTAAAAATTATTGATCTTGTTCTACTCTGACCACTTTTGGGCTTTAAGTAAGCTTTTTTGGATTCAGAAATTATCTGAATGACCAAACGTTATTAGCTAAATAATTAGAAAATTAAAAAAATTAAATATGTCATAAAAATCGTTTATAAATAAGGCTTGAAAACTACGAAGCTGTTGATTTCGATGCAGAGTTGATAATAATAGATTTTATTGCAAGGTTTGTGACTTTGATAAAATTAGCCAAATGCCAAATTGTAGGCAACAGCTAAAAATATAATTTCGCCTACATTTATAAGGCCCTTAGAAGAGCGTGCTATAACTGGATTGGAATAATTTCCATATAAAAAATATTGATGTATGAATAATAACCAGATATATAATTCAAGTAAAAATATTACAATATTTTTGGCATAGTCAAAAATAAAACGTTGCCTACTTTTAGGGTTTAGTTTATTAAGAGTGTTTATGAAAACAGAAGGATAACAATAACTAAATCTTTATTTTAATTAAAGGAAAAAAAGTTTCGAAATTCAATAATTGTTCGAAAATTATTACACAACGTTTTCGAAAATTTATTGAATTCGAAAATATTATGCAGTGATTTTCGAAAAATTAGTGAATTTTGAAAATGTTATATAATGATTTTCGAAAACCTTTTGAATTCCGAAAACGTTCTATTATGAATTTTGAAAGCTTTAGAATTTCGAAATTTTGTTCCTTTAATTAAATTTATTTCAGTTATTAAAATTTAGTTTAAAAAAGTTTACTTTTTGCTTTCAATATCACATTCACCTTTCAAGCTTTCGACATACACACAAATCAAACTCAATTTTCATATGAAAATAAGCAAAATGTAACATTTTGGTTCTCATATCGCATGCTTATCTATGTATAGTTTACTGGAAAATCTGCTTGAACTTCCGTATGGCGGCAGCTTTCAACGACTTCTCTACACAAACATACATACATATGGTGCATATGCAGGTGGCGCTGCGTATTTTCCCTTTAATTATTTTAGCCGATTATTTTCACCACCATATTGCGGCTGCAGCTGTTGCCATCGCCACCAAGCTGATTGCAATTGCAGTCGCACGCGTGTGCCACGTTGCCGCGGTGTTGGCCATTTGCTGTCGGCACCGCTGACGTTGGTTTGCTCAGCTCACCGATTTTGACGCCAACAAAGCGCTGGCAAATGCATTTGTATGCAACAGCAGCCGCAATTGTTGTGATGCGCGTTGTCGCCTAGCGTTGTATAACAGCTGATATTCATACAGCTGGAGTAATTGTGGCACGTAATGCAATAAATTTTGTGCGTTTATTTCTGCCAACGAAAGAATTAGAATTTCTTTCCAGTGCATTAGAAGCGTATAATTTCTTACGTTGGCTATATATGTATATGGTTTTTGTTATTGACAGCGTGCTCTGACGCATTTTGTTGCACAGCAGGCTCGTATTTTAGAATAGACTTGGCGCAGTTTTATTTTAGCGGCCAATGTTTACTCGCACTCAGGGCAACGCGTCGGGCTGAGCGAGCGTCTGCTGTTTGTACAATGTGGTCATTCTCATTTTAGCCACTCCGCCGCCCATTGTGCTCCAGTGGCTCAAGCAGGTCTAGCTGTTTGCCTAACAGTAACAATGATGCTTTTCAACTGTTTCTGCTGTTAGTTTTTGCTTTCCTGTTGTTTTATTGGCGGCGTCACTCCATGGTTTCTGCTTTTACTTTATTTAGTTTCACTACTCGTTTGTATATAGTTGGTTGTATTTATAGGTGGTAGTGTAGGTGTGCTTTCACCTATTGTGTATCAGGTCTTACGCCTGCTGATTTTATTTGTTTTCTTAATTTTATGTATTTTTGTATTGTCTTGCTTAGTCGACTGTTATACCTTCCATGAAATGATATTGTAACATATTGTAAATCGAGAGTTTGGAAAGCAGATATGTATAAAATATACTTATATTATATAGAATGCATGTAAGTATGTATATGTGATTTGGTGGTCTAAGCTTATTTTTATACCGGTTTACAGGACTTAGAACTTAGCAATAGCTTTAGAGATAACTGTTTCAAAATTAATAATCCGAGCGCAGTCTAGTGATGTCCTCAACATTCCATTTTCACAACAACCATTGTTCAAAGGTAAACATTAAAGCGTGCTGAATCGAACACGCAACTCGCATAAAGCAAAAAGTGAAAAAAGGTGATTGTAAAGGGTGATCCATTTCGAGGGCATGGAAAAAAGTATCTCTACTTGGATCAGCCGTTACTACTTCGTAGTATATGGTGTAATTTTGTTGTCACTTTCTCATGTACTTCTTATGATAAGCGAGTAGAGCTCGAACTTAGCGAGCAACAAAGTGGCAAATCGAAATTGTCTATAAGTACACAAGCTCTTTTCGTTCAATCCAGCTGTGCTATTATATCAATGCAAATGAACGCAGTGGCTATGGAAAAAATCAAAATATTTATGCAAAGTTTGAATCGGTTTTTGAGTTTGTATTTACACAGCTGTGAGGGGTTTTATTGTAATTTTGTAAACACCTCCAATTTACTATAAATGAAGATATCAGTGTATGTATTTATTTATTTTGCTAAAATTTTTTTCTTGCAATTTTATTTGCTACTTAATTTAAGAAAAGAAAATCATCAAATTATGGGGAAAGAAATAGATATAAGGTTAAGACACTACAACTAAGTGCACTCACAACAGATATAAGTCCAACAGAACTTAGGGATATACGCAATTTAATATGAATTATCCAGAATGTACTATTTCCGAATATGAAATGCAATAATTACATACTTGCTTACTTAAGTAACTAAGCGCTTCACTATGCAGTAGTTGTCTGTGCCTCTTCGTTCCACACAGTGTGCCAAGCCTTAAACATTTTTTATAATTTAATAACTACTTCGCACATCGTTTCCTTTAAATTTTCTTTTCTATACTTAAAGGCATTGCTACGCAGATTTTTGTATAAACAAATCTAAATTTAACGTAATGCAGATGGACAAGCAGGGATTCGCTAAATTCCATAAAAGCATAAAGCGAAGAAATCAAGTGTGATCACAGATTCTGGTGTTTTTTATTATTACTTTAAAATCTTCTAATTAAATTTTTGTGGTTAACAGCTGCGTAGTGTCGAATAGCACTAGTGGCATACTCATCGTAGCAATTTTTTAATTGGATATATTTTTATACTATTGCAATATGTTGCTACAGAGTATAATAGTTTTGTTCACCATACGAGTATATAGATTATGGATGAGTTTCGACAAAAAATATAGGTCAGTGTGTGAGATATATAATTGAAATGCAGAGAGAATCCTGTCCTGATAATGGTATGTCTGTGTGTCAAAAATGGTTTGAATCTGGTCTGGAATAGAGTTAGCTTCAATATACCTTATTTTCAAACATCCGGTAACTTTATAGCGCATATATCGGCCAACATGTGAATTATCCTATCAGAAATGAGAGAGCCTCTTTTACTCATAACAATGTATCTTTGTGCTTAAAATGGATAAAATTGGGTGAAAACTTGACGCAGCCCCCCTATATCAGGATTTTCTGACTTTACACCATATGATTGGTGATGGTATGTAAGGGACCTTCTTTACTATTGGCAAAAATAAATAAAATCATGATTGATATAATGATTTTCGGTTTTCTAACAAATCTTAAGGCGATTGTATATATGTATTTGCTTGGATTCTGATCCTCTGGCAGACGTTTTGCATGTTAAGGTATTTCCCTGGCTTTGGTTCTTGCATGATGCAAGAGCATAAAATGTTCGGTAGCACCCAAACTTAGCGCTGCCTTACTTTTTTTCAATTTATTTGTTGTTTCTATAGCTATGTGTATAACGACATAGTATGGGAAAATCGAAAATTAAACACTCGTAAATGTTTATATTTAAAAATCTATGCTTAAAATAGACGCGTGTGAAAGAAAACAAAATTAATTTTGTTGTAATCGTATGTATTGCTCGGGCGAGTGGGCATGATTTAGCTTTGGTGTTGTTAGATGGTATACATATGTATATGAAAATTGAAAGCAAGATGAAACATCAAAACATAACATAATATAACTTAACGTAACGTAACAAAGCATACTATAGCATAACATAACACAACATAACTTTTAAATTTAAAATAAAATAAACTAAAGTGAAGAAAAATAATATAACATAGCATAACATAACATAACACAACATAGCGCAAACACAAATTTCAAATAATTTAAATAACTAAACTTAATACAACATAACGAAACTTGACATAACATAACATAACCATAGCATAATATAACGTAACACAACATAGTACAAACCAATTTTTCAAATACTTTAAATAACTGAGCTTATAATAACATAACATAACGTAACTTAACGTGACATAACATAACAAAGCATAACATAACATAAATTTTAAAATTAAATTAAAATAAAAAAAGGAAAGAAAAGTAATATAACATAACATAACATAACGTGATATAGCATAGCATAGCATAACACAACATAAATTATAAAATTAAATTAAAATAAAAAAAAACGAAAATGGCGAAAAATAATATAACATCGCATAACATAACGTAACATAACATAGCATAGCATAACGTAATATAACATAGCATAAAATAACTTAAAATAGTATATGTAACTATTTAAAATAAACTAAAAAAATATGGCATAACATAACATAATATAAAATCATTGTAAACTAGTTCAGCTTATTGTCAAGTGAGTGCTAATATTTGCAAACGACCGCCGAAATATGTTTCTATATCCTCACAATTCCTTACAATACATTTAATGAACAATTGAAGTAAAATGCAGCGCTTTGAAAGCAATCTAATTCAAATTATATACATATTACTGAATAATTGTGCATTAAACGGCACTCAAAGCAACATAACTTGTATATGTAATACTGTGTTATATGTACAATATATGTATGTATATGTGCCATAGTAGCGTCCTTATGCGCAGCAGTGTTTCGGCAAAACATGATTGACAGCCACTTGAAAGGGGAAAAGTATAAATAAATTGCCATATGGAATTCTTAGAAAATATGAAATATAATATATAATAATAAATTTGAACGATATCGCCGCGTTTTATTTTTTTTTTTTTTGGTATTTTTTCTTAAAAAAAATGTGTTAAATTTAGACTACACATTTTTGAGCTAATAAAAAATGTTTTGTTATAAAAATAATCAGGGTCGAAAAGTGGTATTTTTGCAAAACGAAAAAAGTCAATTAATTAAGTTTGTCGAAATAAGAAAGCGCTTACTTAATTTTGTGCTATATTTGTAAATTGTTATTAAGGTGGGGCAAGCAGAAAAGTATTTAAAATTTTAATTTTTTTTTAAAGTATACTAAATGAAAGATGATCTTTCTGCTATGAAATAAAACTACGAAAATTGTAAATTATTATAAATATATTTTTTTAAATTTTACCAAAATTGCGTGTGTAAAATTAAGCTGAATTCATTTATAGCAAGAATATTAGAAAATAAAGAGTATTGTAAAGAAATAAATATACAGAAAAAAAAATATTTTTTCTAAAATATTATATTACGAAAAGTTGTTTATAGAATTTTAATATTAAAATTCTTGCAAAAGACAATAAATTAAAAATTTATTTTTTTTTAATCTTATGTTAAGAAAAGTTCTTTATAGAGTTTTAATGTTAAGATTTTTTAAACATTTTTTTTGTAATTTAAAATTTATTTTTTTTTAAATTTAAAATTTAGTTTTTGGTTTTAATTTAAAATTTTTAATTTTTTTTAAATTAAAATTCTTTCAGTAACCTTTTTTAATATAATATTTTGGAAAAAATATAGATTTTTAATTTCTTGCCTTTTACAATAATTAAAAATTGTAATACACGACCCACCTTAAAAAAATTTTTGTGCTTATGAGTATAATTTTATTGGCATATGAAAGCCATCATTAAAATATGTGTGCTTAGAAATACATATGTATGTGTACGCCAGTTTTCTGTTTTTTGCCATATTGCGACTAACCCAGTTTTTAATGTATTTTATAGTGAAGAGATTTAGTTTAAAGGTTTATTAAATGTGAATAAAAAAACAAAAAAAATATTAAAAAATCGAGATAAACCATTTTTAACGCTTAAATTTCAACCACTCCTTTCCCCTACTTCTTCCTGATAGTCAATTATTTTTCCTTAAATTTTTGCTATTTTTTCTTCCGTTCGCAATGGGTTTAAACTTACTAAGAATTCTTTCAATTTTCATTATTTTCAAAGCATTTAACACTGGTATAATATTTAATCAAGCTTTTAATCAATCTTCAAGCAACTATCAATCTTTTAATGTCAATCAACTAATTAATCTCAGCGAATGCTATAAAATACTTCCTCCATTTGTGGAGCAACAAATGACAATTTGTAGTTGCAAGCACAAAATCACACACACACACAGAAATGCATACATATATACGTCTATACATATTGTATAGAAACGGTTTATTCTATTAAATTAGTGTTATATACTTAGTAAACTCTAATGTGTGCACGTAGTTCTCCTTTTACTCATCACTTTTAATTTTTAATCGTTTTATCCTTTAATTAAACTTATGTCACGTACAGCAGTTTACGAAGAAATCACATACACGTAATCGTATCGCGCTTATATAAATAATTTCCGTTAGAAGTGTAAAGAGTTTTCTACATAGAAATGGCAATTGCAGTAATTGCTCAACATGAAGTTTTATCTTTCGAGTGTAAAATGAGTGTTTTCTACTTTTCCGAACAGACAGACAATATAACCACGCATATGTATACCCAATTGGTTACATGCACGCAACTAGATCTGCTCAGCTCCATCGGAAAAATATAACATATTACATAAATAACATTTGTTTGTTTAATTATTTTTCTTGAAAGTTAACTTTTGGTGTAGGCAGAAAGCACTTGCGGTGATATGAAGTGACCGCATGTGACATTGCTTGATGTTATGACTATTTTGCGCCATTATCGCCGAATACTATCAAGCTTGATATTATTATATGTCAGTTATGGATTTTATAAATTTGGCGTGGAAAAATCATTTGATGATGCTATGTTTAGTTAGGAAACTATCAAGTGATGTGATCCACTTGTACAGTTTTTTGTAATACGAAAAATTGTAACACTATACAAATATTTCAACTAAATATATTTTATAAACGTGTGTGACATGTATCACTTGGTTTCGTATTTTAAATGATCTGATATCGAACAAAACATATGAATGATAGAAAAGGGTCATATGATGTAAAATATGAATGATAGTCATATTATGTAACCAATGATTATTTATACTAAAACCAAGAGAGGATAGTAACATAGAAGTCATTTGCTTTCTTTTACGATATGATGTGATTTCTTATCACATGATCATATGTTTAAGTTCATGTGATCCAAAATATTACTAAATGATTTTTTAATAGAAAAATCTACTTAATTAGTTTGCTTTTACGATATGATGTGATTACTTGTCAAATGATAAAGATCATGTGATCCAAATATTATAACATTTTCCAAAGAGAATGAGAAATATCATATTATTATGCAGAAGTTATTAGTTTGCTTTTACGATACGATATGATCACTTATCACATGATACCATAATACTTGAAAGCGAGTTTTCAATAGAAGAATATGATTTATTATGCAAAAGTTATTTTTTATCTTATACGATATGATGTGATTACTTATCACATGAACGCACGATTAAGATCATGTGATCAAAAATAATATTATATTTTCAAAACAGATTTTTTAATAAAAATACGTAAAAAAAATTACGTTTCATATGATTTTTATGACTATAAGAGCTAGTGCGTATGATGTGACATCGTCAAATTGATGTTATATAACGAATTGATTTTCTTTGAATTAATGTTAATTATATATTTTTCATTGCAACGTCATATAGAAGTAGTATAGAATGAACTTTTTCCTCCGTATTAAAACGTAAACTTTGGGATATAACGAGATCAGATGCATTGATGTTTTTCTTAATTTTTATAAAAGTTGTTTATCTACAGTTATTCTTAGTATTTTTTTATAAAAATAGGAGTAACAAATACATATATATTTTTTGTTTGAATTTTGCGATTTTGAACGCTGTCGCATCAGCTGAATATATTTCGAGTTATATTGTGCTATGTGTCGTGACATCATGTGATGTATTTAATTGAAAGGAATATGAGAATTGGCAAAGTTGGATGTAATGCTCAGGTGAAACGCTAAAGTATTTAGCATATTTTATTAATTTAGTATTATAAAATTTATCGCATGATATTTTTTATTTTTATTACGATATCGTATGACGCAATTAATTGTCGATACTGCAAAAATAAAGCTGTGATATTAAGAGTTATCGAATTTTCAAAATATTGTAGACATTTCTTTTGCATAATTTTTGTAGCATGATATTTGTATGACACTGTATGCTGCTAAACACTGCTAGTGCCATCGCAAATGATATTAATTTTGCTTGAAAATAGACTATATATAACTAGTAGTGGTTTGCTGCTTACAACTTCCAAAAAATACAAATAAATATGCGCCAAAATGCAAGTGTGCAAACAAATAAAAGAAAAAATATTTTATAGCAAATTTAAAATTCATTTATAAATCACCATGACATTAAAAATACATTAAACACACACTTAGCTGTCTCATAAATTAATCACATATGTTTTGTTTTGGATAAAAACATTTATTGCACTCACTTAGAAAAGTCTAATTAATTTTAACAACTATGAAAATGCAAAATTAATTTAGGCAGCTTTTAAATTTAGAACGCCGTGGCAACTAAAAATACAACTATTTACGCACACAAAGTATTAATAGCTTGGATTTTAATAAAATGTGCACGCAAAATATATTTTGGTGTAAAAATTAGAAATAATAAATAGTAGAAAGCAAAGACGTACCCGTTCTTCAAGGCTTCAACATGTTGCACAAACAATCAGAGATTATATTTATAAACAAAAATGTTTATAAATAAGCACTTGATGTATTGTTGGGTGTGACGTTTACGCCCACATGTTATTACTAGCGCTATCTACAAGAATATAGAAATTTCTTTGCTAAACTACTTTTCGCTTAAATTAAGAATAGCAACCACCCCCTTCCATACTCGCTGCTGTGACGCTTTAATTGCTGGCATTTTGTGTTGTCAGACATTGAGGTCAATGCATTTTTTATGGTGAAAGCTTGAAGTATCAAGTTTTTTTATTTATTTTTTGCTATATAAATAAGCTGCCAACTAATACCCACGCTGCCGCAAAGCTTTACTGAAGTTGGCAATAAGTAATTGTGCACATTAATAATTTGCAATGAAAGTTGTGAGCAAATTGTAATAAGTGAAGGGGCAGCAACTTGACTTGTTTTATTGTGAGCAACGCTGAGGAGCTGGGTTATTAAGTGTAAACGTTATTTATTTTGACTTTTACAAGTACTATTATTTTTATATTTTAGAGGTATCATTACTATTGGTAAATTTAATTTTGATTTGAATGGAATATAAATTTTTAACAAATATTTTTGGAAAAATTTATTTTACATAATTGCAGCGAAAAAGCATGATTTGAATGGAATAAATTTTGAAAAAATATTAAAAAAAATGTATTTTTTTATTTTCAGCGAATAAACATAAAAAAAAATCAACATTTGCTCATTTTTCTGCAGATATTTCTTTTTCATTACATCCACAACATATTATAATTGTTTTAATGTCCCCATGGAATTGCATTACCTGCTCTGTATGATGCACTTTCGTGTAAATATAGATGAGTGTGTTATACATAACGGACCAAAAGACAATGTAATGACAATATTTACCGGAAATACTTGTGCTAGTGTCAGAAGCATTATTCTTTGTTATTGAGGGTACGAAATGACCTGAAATTGTAGACGGGAAAGCGGCTTACCTACTACGTTAAGGGGATTTTAATATTGTGCTCAAATTGACTTGGTTGTGATCACAAAAAATTTGTGAATATTGAATATTTTTACGCTGTTGGACAGCCTTTGAAGTAAACTCTCTTTAGTACAGATTCAACGGCAAATATTTTAAAGTAGTTTTGGTTCAAGGAAGAGCAGAAGAATTATGATTTAAATATATAAAAATCAGATATAACTACCATTAAGGGAGTTATATTAAAATCAAAGCATATAAAAAGAGGTAAAAAGAACCCATTGAGTAATTGTTGACGAATAAAACATTAAATCAAAAATGTTGCTCATACGCCGTGGAGTGCAGTACCCTAAGCACGTTGCAATGAACTTTTAGCATATTTTTGAAAGCGAAAACCATTTAATAAGGTAAGCATAACATGTATGTAGTTACAAAAAGGGTACAAGAAAATTATTATATGTCAAAAATTTATAATTTTTTGTTGAAAAATTTGTGTCATAAAAAATCACATATAACTTTAAAGTTATAAATTGCAAAGGAAACTCTTTAAAGTTTGATTTTAAACAACAATTAACACTTTTGAAGTAAAATATAATTGTATGAATGTAATTGAGTGAGTTTTGATAACAAAAGTTTTAGTTTTAAATATGGAGGAATATATACTAGGGGACAACGAATTTCAATTGATATAAGAAGAAAAAAATTCTAAAATATATTTTTTATAAACAAATTAAAAAACTAAAATATTCGAAATTTTCTGAATAAAACGGACTATTTATGTATTTTTTGGATTCATAAAATATTCATGTTTTAACATTTATACTTCAAAATTATTAAAAGAAAGACAAAAATTTTAGAAAAATTAAAAAAAAAAATATTTTGTATAAGCAACAAAAAAAAAATCAAAATTTTCTTAATAAAAAGGGGTATTTATGTAATTTTTTATATTTTTTCTTCTTTAAATAATCGTGTTTTAGCATTTATAACTCAAAATTACTAAAAGCATTAAAAAAATTAAAAAAAATTTAAAAAAATATGTTTCATAAAGAAAAAAAAAATTACATATACAAGGTTTTTGAATAAAAGGGACTATTTATATATATTTTTTTCTTCACAAAATAATCGTGTTTTAGTATTTACAACTCAAAATTACTAAAAGCATTAAAAAACGTTTAGCAAAATTTTTAGATTCGACAATTTCGTCAAATTTAAAATGTTTTTATAAATAAATTTAAGAAAAAAAAAATGATATTTCGAGTACACAGTAACAATATTTATTCATCCAAAAAAAAAAAATTTCAAAGTAATTACAGTCAAGTAGTGCCGTTCCACAATTAAACAATAATTAATAGGGCTCACGTTATGAATTAAAAGCAACAAAGTAATCCACTAAATATATATTTGACATTACAACAACCTAACTGCGACATTCATAAAATTTTCCAAGCGCAACACCCCGAGCTCAGCAGTGTGGCAAGTGTCAGCATTCCAACAACGGCAATTTTGGACACGGTAAAATGAGAAGCAATAAACCTAAATGAGTTTCACGCAAAGCAAATGCCGAAAATCCATCAAAAACTTGCAAACTAAATGCGCAAAAAGAAGTAAATATTATAGCAAAAAGTTGAGTTTGGGAAAGTGAGCAAGCCACTTGTGCTGCAGTTGGCACAAAACACACACAAAATCTGTACGCGCATAATTGCACGCAAAGCGAAAGTGTCACCACAACAATTATACTCACACTTAAATACAAAACAAATACACTCATACTTATATACACACACATAGTAAAGGCGTAAAGGCATATTTATGTATGGCGTCTGGGCGAAACCGCTATTTACGAAAAGTTAAGCACTGGCAAAGTACCGAACAATCAGCAGCGAGCAATGTACGGCAGCGACCTTGACCAATAATGCGAATTGCATGTAGTAATGTCAGCGCTTGGCAGCAGTAACAACAACAACAAAAGGAAAAAAGAGAGCACAGGCTGTTAGAATTTCATGGGTTGTACGAGTTTTTTTTTCGCTTTGCGCCTATTGTTGTGGTACAAGCTTGTGAGCATTGAGCAACAGCGCGGTGCGGGTGTTTATGTTGCGGTTTTTTTTGTTGCTATTATTGCTTTTTTTGCACACTTGGCGCACGAAATTCGCTAAATATTTTCACTTCGGTACTTCGGATATCGGTGCTCACTTTTTCTTTTTTTTTGCTTTTTTTCTTAATTATTTTGGCGCGCTCCCGGTGACTGTGACTAAGAAAGCGCTTGTAGTTTTTGTAGTTTTGGCTCAACACTTGCTCGGCTAAAGTGTCAGTAAACTCAATGCGCTAAGGACCTTCTAAAATTTCGCGATTTACAAACGAATGTTTACATTCAATTGCGATTATGTGATTTTCGGGTTCAATGCTCACCATTATATTTAATTAAGTAGCTATTACTTGCTGGCTCTGTTGAGGCCAAACTAGTGCCAGACTGACCCAAATTCGCATTATTTGTACTGATCAAGGTTGCCACACTTCAATTTATGCAATCGTTTCGCCATTAACAAGTGGTGGCGGCAAATATGCCTTTGTACTTCTCGCTGATATATATCACTTATTTATTGTATGTATGTATTTATATATTGTATGTATGTATGTAAGTATTTATATATGTTGTATATGTATTTATTTTCGATCGCTATACTTATAAGCACCTGCGAAAGCGTATCGCCAAAGCATTAAAATCAAATGCGCAGACGACCTTCACTCAGCACCACCGGCCCATTTCGCCTTGACGCCTGTGTATTTTCAATTTCGCAAAAATATTGTCGATTAAACACGTTCGCAAATGTTTTTCACATAAAATTTATTATAAATGCGATTGTCAGAAATTTTTATGTATTTTTCGTTTATGGAGCAACATGCACGTAAGCGAATAGAAGTGGGACAATGCAATAAATTTGAAGTTCAATTTTAAGGACGGGCAGCTAAAGCGCTTAAAAGACTGGAAAGCATGTAGTGAAACAATATTTTTATACAAAAGAAGAACCAAAAATGAAAAAGAAAGAAAATGAAAAAGAAAAACAAAAAAAAAATAGCTTAAAACCAAACAAGTAAATCACAAAAATACCAAAAAAAAAAATAAATTAATAAAAACCCCACAAAAATATGTGTGTCACTCTGTTATAATAAATTGCGGATGCATAAGTAATGCCGTTACAAATAAATTATTTATTTACATTTAAATTGGCTCTTTAATATTCAGGCCAAGTGACGTGCACACACCCACGTGTCCAAGCAGCGGCGATTGCGCTGCTGCTGCTACAGCAAGAGCGGCCAGCGGAAAACAGCGAAAAATTCCACAAAAATTACAAAAAAAAATGACAACAAAAAGTTATCAAAAAAATTACAACAAAAACATAACAGCAACAAAGTAACCAGTGGAAGCCTCTCGGATAAAAATTTTGGCGTTCCCCTCAAAAATTCATGTTTCCCAATTTTCATTTTCATGTTCATTTTCGTTTTCATTATTTACTGTTTTGCTCTCCGACTTGCGGTTGGCCAAAGGCCAGCAAATAAGAAGCCAAAATACTTCCCATGTCAGCCGTGCGCTTGGCAATCTTAATATGGTTAAAATATTGTTGCTGTGGATACTACAGTTTCTTATTGTTGTTGTGGTTAGCGTAGTTTTTGTTGCCAATTTATGCTGTCCTACCTCAACAGTGGCCGTGTGTGTGGCACTGTGCCATCGTGCCACCAAATTGGGGCATAAACAAGCAAGAAAATGCGTAATTTAAATAATTTTCGCATTAAAAATCAAATTAATGCGCTTACTGCATGAACTGGAGCATGCGCACACATACACATAAATACTTAGTGCTGGCTGGTGTGTGTGTCATGCCGATGTTTCAGCAGTGTTTACACAACGTATTTTGTCACTTCATTTGTTGCGCAAACTGAAGTGTCTGACCAGAAAGCAAAGGAGTCGTAGATATATGAGTGCGCAAATATACAGTATATTGACAAAAAATTGGGAGCACTAAATTTTTTTTTTTTTGATTTTTTTTAATAATTAAATTGGAAAATAATGAAAAATAATGTATATGCAATGGAGGAGCAGATTTTTGGGAATCATTAGGATAATGTATGTATGTTAAACATATTTACAAAACATGAAAATTTTAACTTAAACTGCACCGAAGCTGCAATACCCTTTACAGGGGCATTTCTTATAGCACAAAATGTATAAAAGAACTTATGATTGAGTGTGTATGATAGCTATGTGCTATAAGGGTCCGATTCCAACAATATGTTCGGATAATATAGGTTTGCCATGAAAAACAATCCATGCCAAATTTCGTGACGATATCTTAACAAATAAAAACGGCTTCCATACAAGGACTTCATTTTGTTCGCTCAGTTTGTATGGCAGCTATACGTTATAGCAGATCGATCTGAAAAATTTGTTCGTATATAGTAGCGTTGCATTTGAAAAAATTATGAGTCAAATTTCCTTAATATATCTTAATAAATATAAAAGTTTACAATACAAAAACTAGATTTTGATCGGCCAGTTTGTATGGCAGCTATATGCTAAAGTAATCCAATCTGAACAATATTTCCAAAGATTGCACCGTTGTCCTCACCAATAACCCATGCCAAATTTCGTGAAGATATCTTGACAAATAAAAAAGTTTACCATACAAGGACTTGAATTGAATCGGCCAGTTTGTATAGCAGCTCTATGTTATAGCGGTCCGATAACAGCGATTGTGGCTTAAAAGCAGCATTTTGCAGTGAAAAAGACGTGTGCAGAATTTCAGTTTAATATCTCGAAAGCTAAAGGACGAGCTCGTGTATACCATATATATGATATGGTTAAAGGACTAGTTAGTGTATACTATATAGAGTATGTTTGAATCGACTCAGTTCGGCACAATGAGAAAGTAGCTCTCAACCTATCGTGAATTGAACACAAAAACAATTTTCGCACTTAATAGAATTACTCGGACAAAACCAACACCAAAAAAACCAGCTAAGTGCTCACATCGTAAGCAAACAGAGCAAAGCGTCTCCGCCTTTTGCATAGTAAGTAACTCTGGGAAATTACAATTCCCGCTAACAAAAGTCAGAAAACTGTGTGCTGTATACGCGGATGTGGCTGATACAAGTGTTTGTGCGGAAGTCGTTATTTTTTCCCAAAGTCAGTTGTGCACACACAGGACACTCAACTGTGGCTACTCTGCCGTATGAAATTGCCGTTATTTGTTTGCCTGGGCTTATGGTGCGTGTGTGTGTGTAAATGCGGGAAAGTTTGGTGTTGATTGGCATGGTTGGCCGCAAAGCGAGTGTGTACCTCTGGCTGGCTCTTTATTAAAATTTTGCTTATACTTTGCATTGCGCTTGGGTCAGCTTATGGTTCTTTAATTTGGTTCAATATTTTTTTCAAGAGTACCATAACTGCTTTATGTGTTTTTAATAAAGCTGTGTGCAGACAATTTAATCATAAATAAATTTGTATATGTATAAAAAGAGCTTATATGGGTATATGCTAGTAGATCGGCCGACCTTTTCCTTATATGGAGTATCGAGCTTGTGGTAGATACTTTGAAGTTGTTTAACAAATGGTAAGGACTACAAGTTTTGAACCGACTTTGTATAGCCAGGAATGAAGGAGAGATTTTTCAAGGCAATAATATATAGTATAAGGAGTTGGGTAATTGTTTGTTGAGTGGTGTGCTTTAATTCTTGATATTGGTCGGAACGAGGACTGCTTCAAGTTTAAACAATGTTTTTCCTTGACTATAGTTTATGTGAAATATTCAATTTATCAGTAATTAGTTATGTTTAAAAAAAAACTCGTGTACAAAATATAAAAGTGAAAAGGTTGGTGACTTTGCTAGACCTTAGTAAGACTGAGAACCACTCATATAGTGTAACGCATTGGAATATTCAATATTCAGTATTTAGTTTTGATTCAGAAAAATACTAGTTTTCAAAAAATAGAAGTGAAAAGTGGGTGACTTTGCTAAACCACAGTAGGTCTGAGAACCAGTTTTTTGCCTAAACATTGGGGTCTTCTGAACACGTATGACGTTCATAGAACGACAGAAAAGTGTTTGATCAAATATTACTAGCTATATGCTTAGATGAATAAATATGCATACTAAAAAGTTCGAAAAAAAATATTTTTTAACTAATTTTGAAATATTTTTCAACAAAAAAATTAGCTTAACAAAAAAAAAAAAAAAAACTCTGCTATGCAATTAACTGCTGAATTTTATGCAACCTTTTACTCAAGAACTCTTCAAACAAAATTTGAACATGCCTACCCGTAAGCGGAAAGGTACAGTTCTCTTCAAACTTGATATATTACGCCAATTATTCTCTAATTTATTTCCTTATTGCTGTTAAATTCAAATGCGAATTGCAAATTCAGCAAAGCTGTGAAATAAAATGCAGACCATCAATTCGCACTCACACGTTTTACCTTTACAATTACGTGAATTATGGGAGAGATTTTTGGAAATATGTGTGCCAACAACTGCAGCCTTGTAAACTTTTCAAATGCAGCAACAATTCCGATTTGTTTACAATAATTCTGAAGGTTGTTGTCCGTAGCAATAAACATTGCCGCATGTATTGCAGAATGCTGATGTGCTTTTGTCTGCTGCACATTTTTGCGATGGCGCTCAGAAGTGCAAATACAGGCGTTTGATTACATGTAACTCTCGGGGAGGCAATGTAAACATGCAATTTGCTGTTGAAATTACTAGGAATTCCAAAATAGCACGAAAAGTTAAATTTAAAATTAACCAAATATGTAAATGTGGGATTTTACTACAATTTGCAATGGGAAAATTAGGCATGTGATTAGTTTGTAGGTTATGTGAATTAGAAATAAGTAGTTTGGGGTATTTTTGGCATGAATGTTTTTTGAAAACCAAACACAACCAAAGACACTCGAAAATTCTTAGACAAAATTCCACGGAATAAATACTTTTACAAACGGTTATGAACTAAACAAATGAATTAAAAAATATATATATATTGATATTTGCGTTAAAATATTTAGATTTCAAGGTTTTTTGGTAATTATTATATTGTTGAGCAAAATTTTTAAGTTTTGTAGTTATATATATTGATATTTGCGTTAAAATATTTAGATTTCAAGGTTTTTTTGGTAATTATTATATTGTTGAGCAAAATTTTTAAGTTTTGTAGTTATATATATTGATATTTGCGTTAAAATATTTAGATTTCAAGGTTTTTTGGTAATTATTATATTGTTGAGCAAAATTTTTAAGTTTTGTAGTTATATATATTGATATTTGCGTTAAAATATTTAGATTTCAAGGTTTTTTTGGTAATTATTATATTGTTGAGCAAAATTTTTAAGTTTTGTAGTTAGCTTAGCTTAGTTTTTAGTAAATTTGACTACGACACACCTGTAACATATATGGTTTTGAACTGTACTATAGTTATTTTTTAGCCAAGACACCTACTCTCTTCATACAATAATTGCAGTACTATTTGTATGGCAACTATTTGAATAACTTCATTTTTTATTTTATTTATTTTAGATTACTTTTAAATTTTCTTGAATGTAATTGTAAAAAAAATGTAACAATGTAAAATTGAAAAATTGAGAATTTAAAATTTTTTGAACTTGAAACTCTAAATTGAAATTTATTTCGAAATGCTTAAGGTTACAACAAGTCAAAAGTATAAGCATTAAAATTAAATTTAAAGAAAAGCTGTTTTTCGAAAAATGTTTTTGAAAACAAAATTAAAAGCATGCAATTCAATGCACAGTGAATGGATTGTCATCAAGACCTCTTATGAGTTTGAGAATTTTCGGAGCATTAAATACAATTATTTCACAACAACAACGTCAAATCTAGCTAATTAAGAGGTAACATCTAATTTCGAATTTCAGAAAATATATATTTTTTATTTTATATCGAATATGCATATGTTCGAAATTGTTTCTAAACTTCGAAGTTGGTCCGGCAAATCGTTTTATACATATGAGCGTATTTGTAAAAAAAATTTAACTTAGTGTCGAATTTTACATCCATTTTCGAATTTCAAAAAATGTATACTTTTATAAGTTTTTTTTTCGAAAACTCGAAGTTGATACGGAAAATTGTTTAAGACATATGAGCGCTTTTGTAAGAACTTTGTGTAATTTGGAGCATTCGGCTGACAAAACTTCAACTCTGCTCAGAGCCGGTGAGGAAAAAGGGAAGGGAGGGAAAGGACTACAATTTTCACACGGCCATTTAAGATACAATTCTTTGGTAATGATTGAAGTCATACAATTTTGGATAATAATTTCTATTTTCAAGACAATAGAATTTTCAAATTTTTTCACGAAAATATACGTTTTTTTTTTTGTCACAAAATATAAAATATATATAATTTTTTTTGTCAAAAAATAATTTTGAATAATTTTCTTTTGGCCTTCAATCATTACCTGCATTCATCTATGATTATAATTTTCTTTTTTTTTTTGCTTTGTTTTTTCGTTTTGAGATAATTTTAAGCAGAAAAATCTTATTCATCATCAGACACATTTTTAGGAGGTACTTCTAGAACTCGGTTATATGCGCAAGGTAAACCATTTTTAAAATTAATTATGGATTTTATAGTATATTAAAGTATTATTTATAAATTCTATTTAATTGTTAAATAAAATGTTTCTTAAAAAAAAAAAAAATCACAAAAAAAATTAGCTTTTCTAAACTGCAAATGGTCACAATCTCTTGAAGTAGTAGAATATTGTTAAACGATTTATTTATACGACTTGTTAGTGTAATCGCCATTACTACATTACATTACTTTATCCACCACACATATTACTCGTACACTAACATTCCTTCAAGGCTCATTCAGCGTAGTAAATAATAAGCGCCGTATCGACCATAATCACCTCATATTCATGCCTCGTTACACGAAATAGCAGCTGTAATCATTAAGTTACGCGCTGTAATCAACATTTTCAATAAATCACATTTCAAAGTGATTTTTAATACACTTTCATTGTGGATTTGCAGCTTTTATTACATTTCCACTGTCATTTGGCGACGCGCAAATGGCCAAGTGTGAAAATTTCAAGGGACCACAGATGGCCAAATCGAAAAAGGCCAGACAAATGTGCGTATGCATGCACGGTATATACAAAACAACACACACAAGCAAACGTCAGTTTTATGAGCTATTTAGCAGATATGTCTAGAGGTATAAAGCAGCTCGAAGCAGCACGGTTGCGAGACTCGGCGGCGCGGCAGCAGCCCACACAAGGCATAAATGCTGGCCGGCGTAAGCGAACAAAGAAATTAATAATACTTATTATATGTATATATGAACGTGTGTATAAATATTAAGCTATATATGTAGTGATTTGCTTGCATGTCGCCCGCTAAGACACTCGCAATAAAGAATTGCTCGCTGACAAGAACTTAGACAATATGCGCGACAGCTGACGACGTGTATTCTGCTTTTAATGACACTATAATTAATATATAGTATATAAATAGTTGTTGTTGTGTTGTGGTCTTGTTTTCATTTTCATATAATTGCTTAGTTAATAATGCATTTGTTTTTGTCTACGAGCGCAACACTTTTCCTGTCTCGTCACCTTGCCGGCGCATTACGTCAATGCGTTTCAAAGAAATCAAAAGAGATTTTATTAATCTCAGGCTGCTATGCTTGTAATCGTAGAGCCTTCATCATCAAAGTGCAAAATAAATTGCATACTAATGCCTATAGAATGTGGCTGCAGTTTATGCAGAATATGTCAGTCATGAGTCATAGTCATATAAAGATATTCGCAAGTCATCTGAGGCCTGCTTTGGCAAAAGTCGCGTGATTATTGAAATTTAATAAAGTGAAATGTATGATATTTGTCAAGAATTGTCAACGTTAAATTAATGTAAGTATTTCACAATCAATGAAAATAATGAAGTAATGCTTGAAGGCGGAAAAATGAAAGATTGAAAGGAAAATTCTGAATATTCATGTGAAGGAAAGAGGAATATTGAAAGCACTTTGTAACAGTTCCATTTTCCAGTCTCCACAGAAACTACTTATGATTGCATGATTGCCTGATTTTTGTATGTCATTAAAAAAATATGAATATCAGTCAAAGCAGTATGAATTTGCACCAAAATGTATTTAAGTGCATTTCACTTCCTGCAACGGGTTAAAATACTTATGGCGTGCTATACTCAGCACAGACGGAAGTAAATGTCTACAATTACATAAAAAAGCAGAAATTTGCATACATATGTATATGCCTACACCTGCATGACCCATTACTACTTGCTTTGTTCACAGCTGTTGCTTTTACTCTCTTTCAACAAATTGACAGATTTTGACAGCTGCCAATCAGCTCTTTCACTTTTCTTTCGTATTGTCCGTACAGCCAGTTTTTTTTCCTTATGTGCTATCAAATTGATGCATTAAAATGTATGATGCCGTGGGTTTCCGGTGAAAAAGTCTTTACAAAAGCAAGTGTCAGTTGCTGTACAATGGATTTCTAAGTATCATAAAGGATATATGGTTTCAATTTCACTTTTTCATTTTACAATTTGCTATTAAAAACTGTTGAAAGATTAATGAATGATGCATAGTTTAGCACACAAAGAGGCATGTAAATGGAGTTGAAGAGAGTAAATGTGTGCATAAAAGCTTGAAAGAGTTTTAGTTGGGGGTATGAAAAGTATGAAATGAAAAACATTTTAACTTAAGGGGTATTGGCTGGGTATTTATGTATATATCGTCACCTGAAATGCATAATAACGTAACATCACTTTTCATAAGCTTGCATTTTCTTTTTCCGAAGGAAAGGGTTATAATAAAAACCACTTATATTGAAACAAAATTTGACTATTGGTTATAAAGTGGTTATGTTTCGGTTATCATACACTTCAGTTTGGGTTATAAAATGGTTATTTATATCAGAGAGTTTGGGTTATAAAATCGTTATAAGTAAGCAACATACTATATCTGAGTGCGATTTCTTTTTCTTTTTCGTTTTTTTTTTTTTTTTTTGATGATACATTGTTTTGCATTTTAGCTGACGATATACATATGTACATCTTTATTTTATTTTTAGTAAAAGTATGAGTAATGTAAATTTTTTGTGATCATTTTATACCAAAGAATTTTATTTTAAAATAATAGTTAAAAAAAAGTAATTGTAGAATAACTAATCTATATAAATCGTTGAATCTAGGCATTCAAAGATACATAAATTTGCAATAAGCTGAAGGTGAGCGAATATGATATGATTAAAGAGTTTTACTTATCATTTCAATAAATGGTTAAAAATGTACTCTAGGTCACAGATCTAAACAGTTTTTTGGGCTTTCCGGGGAAACCGTAGTTTTATTATAAAAAATACTCTTCCGAAAATTTCAAATTTTTTTATTTATAAAAAATATATAAAAATATATTTCTGAGGTCTGGAAACTCTTTCCTAACTTCAGTTTGCTAGTGCTTTTCTAGCCGTGGTTGCTGCCATT
Source organism: Bactrocera zonata (assembly GCA_037783105.1). Classification (NCBI taxonomy): domain Eukaryota; kingdom Metazoa; phylum Arthropoda; class Insecta; order Diptera; family Tephritidae; genus Bactrocera; species Bactrocera zonata. Next base: position 5,407 of record JBAWJQ010000663.1, on the reverse strand, counting down.
AGTTAACTGTAGAGTTACTGCTCCGTAGTGAAGTCTCTTTCAGAGCAGTGACTAACTACTCTGATTGCAAAGTGGCGATACTAGCCTTGAGCTAATTAACCATGCTTTCAATGCTGGTTAAGGAATATCTAACCTCGTTATCAACGGCTTAGAGTCACTATGTGATACAACTAGTATGGATGATGGACCACAGTGGAATAGCAGATAAATATAAAACTGACGTGCTGGCAAAAAATTCGCTAGAATGGAAATGAGCCAGTGTTACACTCGTTTGCTCTACTACTGCATAGCTGATATTCCCTACGGTTTGGCCAACAATGGGCTACCATTCGCTAGCTCAAGATCGATATAGAAGTTCTATTCCCATGGCTTCACAAAGAACTGCTTATAGCAGGCCAATTACAATCACTGGATCTGCCATCAAATTTAACCTAACCGCTTGTGAGACATATTGAGTTATAATAAGCGTTAGAATATGTATGGATTTCCACGTCACCTATAAGTTAGTGAATTTGGCGCATTTCTAAATTTTTTTAAGATATGTCAAAGACCATTTTCTGAACTTTCACATCGAAAAAAAGCTTTTCCACATATCTCAAAATCCGTTTTTTGACCTCCCACATGAAGAAAAAATGTTTCCACATATCGGGTTAAAAAATTTAGAACTTTTAATATAAAAAATCTATCAAAATTGTTAACGTAATTTCTTAAGTCCTGAGACAATTTCATTCGACTCGAAATTTATATATTTTTATAATAATATAAGTGGCAACTTAATAAAATTTAATGAAAATATTCTTTTTTTAATTTATATTTTTATAATATTTCTTATTAGAAAATATTCTGGCGCTTTTTGTATAAATACTTTTAGTTTTTAGTACTTCTAATAGAAAACAGTTGGAAAATGTTAAAACCAGAAAAAAATTAAAGTAAGTAATGTTTTAGTTCAAGATGAAGTGTTCCAACCATTTTGTTATTTTGCGCGACTTTTTGACTCTCAAATTAATTTGGTTTTTAAAAACACTAATAAAAATTTGTTTTCGAAAACGTTATGCCACTACATTCAAGCGAAAAAATATTTTCGATAAGTGAATTTTGTATGAAAATTTACATAAACACTGTTATATAACTCAAATCAACTCCAAATTCACCATAAAAACTTCAAATTCAAAAAATACAAAAATTTCAAAATTTGTTCTTCACGCAGTATCAATTTCCAAATAATCCAAATAATATTAATCATTTAACTCAAAAAGACCTACCTGTTTGCAGCGCTTTGAAAGACTTCTGCACAATTTCTTGTAGAAAGGCGCCATTTTCGGTTTGTCAAAATGCACAACTTCAGTGTCAATATTTTGATAATAAACCATGAGTATTTGTATTAATTTTCCACAAGCACTACACACACCAAATTCAATATAAGAATTTAAATTTTCGAATATGTTTTTGTAAATTAGAAAATTTTCGCACAAATTTTGCCGCAGACTGTTTACATTGCAGTTTGATTTTCGAAAATCACAGAAGCAAAAAGTACAGAAAACCGTTAATCAAAATGATTGCAGTAGTTTGAATTGTGCCTTGAAACACGTCAAAAACAGTAAACACAATTATTTTTCAAATCTCAAATTTTCAAAAAATGTCACTACTCGTCTCGTATAACGGAAAACAACACTGTGTTTATTTTATTTACTTTTGTTGTAAAAACAAATTTTCGCACTGAATTTTTCACTTCAGCAAAATATGCAAATATACCGTTGCGTTGATCGTACGTAACTGAATGTGCCGATCGTGGCGGCCGCTTCTTTTATGTGCCTAAACGAGACAAGGCGCATTGAGTGGGAAAACTTTGTTTTGAGTGCGCAAATGAGTGCAACTCAAGGGAGAACAGAGGAAAACATTTGAGGAAAATGCTGGCAAGAAAGAAAATGCTCAAAGTAAATGGAAAACAATGAGCGATTTTTCCGAAAATTATGCACACAATTTATCTGGCAGATACAGAAAAATTAGCTCGCAAGCACGCTCAAAACCCCATAGATAATATATATATGTATGTGAATAGCACGAAAATACAGACGAAATGACAATGTGTTAGTATTAGTGAACGTTTTCTTTTGTACTTACTTGTTGCACGACAATGGTGGCACGCGGCGGTGTATTCATCGCCACATCCATTGGGTTTGAGGTGACGTTGATGGGCCCAGCGCCAACGCCTACCGCTCCTCCAGCTGTCAGCAGCATACCGGCGCCCATGCCGCTGCCTGCACCCCTTTGGCTCTCATCCAAATGGTCGTGCGCCGCATTTGGCGCGCCTGTTTTTCCTGCGGACTGCTTCTTCTTCGAAGATCTCTTGCGCGGATGCATCATTTGCGATTCGGCAAAGAAATCGACACGTAAATTTGGCAGTGGCGGTGATATCGTGCCGCGCATTGACCCGGTTGGACTGGACGTCGGCGCCACTGTACCCGCAGCATTGTTGCCGCCGCCTCCATTACTGTTGCTACTGCCATTTGTCGCCTGCAGTGTGCTGCCAATCAACGTATTATTATTGCTGCCGGATGGACTACCACCCGCCAACGGCTTGACATGCGGTTGTTGTTTCGGTGGAATCTGCTCGAATTTCGAGGCAATCTCCTCGAACTTATTTAGCTCAGCGTAAGATTTGGGTGAATGTTGTCTACTGCCTAGACCGCTGCCACCAGTGATCGTAGCATATTCGCCTGGCGATTGTTGTTTGACCTTCTGCGGATAGAAGGCATCCGTCTGCGGTACATATGGTTGACTTTCACGTATCGTCGCATGTATTACGGAACTAGGTCGGATACGTTTCGAATTCTTGCGCGACGGTGGTCCGTTGGTCTGCGGCTCCGTCGGCTGCTGTCCGCCGTGTTCTTGTTGTGCCAAAAGCTTGTATTGCTGAAAGGCCTCACCCGCTTTACTTGGCGATATATGGTGAGCGGACATTTTGCGCTCATATACCGAACAGGGTTCAGCATCATCTGAATCGCTGGACGTAGTTGTCGAACTGGAGTTTTCATCGACCGCGAAGCATTCGCGCTGTATACGTTCATAGTCGATTGCTTCGCGATCGAATGGAAACATGGTGGAATCTTTGATGCGTCCACGCTCGCTGCCGCCCGACGAGGAGCTGGACGAGTATTTGCGCTGTTGTGATGCTGGCGATAGCTGTTTCGGCTTACCGCCACTACTAGCAAAGAAGTGCCCCTCTTTCATGGTTGGCGGCGCGGAGCTGGAGGGTGAGCGCCGTTGTTCGCGTTTTGGACTAGTCGCCGCACCACTGCCGGCGGCCGTATAACGTTGGCGCGTACTGCCACTCGTTTCGCGCGAACGTGATTTTTTGCTACGTGTGCCCTCCAAGGACTCCTCATCGTCAGCCAGCTGGTGTTGTTCATAGTAAGCCTGGGCGACCGCAGCTGCGGCTGCATGCCGTTGTGCCGCATATGCGCGATATTTACTGCGATTCGGTGAAATATCACGACGTCCACCTGTTGGACTGCGCTCCTCCATAAAATTGGTCGTATGCACGCGTTGATCTTCCCAATTACTGCCGCGACGTGTCTGTTGCTGCGTCGGCTGGTGTGTGTGCTGTTCCTTGAAACTGAAGTGTGTGCGTGATTTTTCGCTTGTGCGCGCCGATTTCGGTGATATTGGTGGATCGAATGTGAAGTGTTTAGTGCCGCTGCTGGGCGCCGGTGCTGTATTCGGCAGTCGCTCCTTGCCATTGTTGCTGGGCGCACTGCCGGTAGTGGCTGTTAGCTTGGAGGCGGGTGGTGCGGACGTGCCGCATTTGTTGCTCTGTTGCCGGCGATGCGAGGCAAGCAGCGGTGTGGTAGACGATGGCTCAATGGTGAGAATGGACAGTGACGACTCTTGACTCTGAAGTGGCGAATGTGGAAGAGATAAAAATAGTGAATAATTTATAGCATTACAAGTAATGTAATAAATTGGCTTCAATATAGTCTGCTTCAAGGTGGGTTGAGAAAAAACAGAAATCGATTCGAAGCACGTACGAAAGTCAATAAAGCTGAGTAATTTTATTATTTCGACAGGTAGTCTAAAAAAACCTACAAAAAAAATCTTCATTTGACTTTACTCTAGTTGTCTGTGTGGAGCAGATACTGAAGTGCAAAGCTTTTACGACTCGCCATAAGCTGCATGAAGTGAACTCCAATGACCTTTAATTTTACTCTACTATTACATTAGTAATTCAAAAACGTCATCTATTGGATGAAACCTTTTTTCTTTTTTCATAGACCAGTATCAAAATCAAGTGTTATAGGAGTACTTATAATGAGTACCTTAAGGGCCCGGGACTCAATCACTTTCCTTTTCCCTCTTCCTGTTTACTATGTTTATACCCATCGACAGTAAATCTACGAGATATGTTGAGCAGAAGATTGATACCTCACCTTAATAAAGGACTTAGTGATGTCAAATCCTGAAAATTCCATGTCATGAAGAAACCAAGTATACCAATTGGACGCCGAGATCGCTAACTGAGCCCTAAAATTTAGTCAAGGAGTGTCCGCCACTCACAAATAGCATCAAGTTACTTTATCGTCAGACTCGTGTGGGTGGGCGTTCATAGTGGAATTGCTGGTTACTGCAAAGCCGGTAAGCTAGCAAAAGGGGGCACCCTTGTCCCGTTCGCATCGAAATGGAAATGATCTGGATATCCATTTTTATCTTGCGATCCAGTCCTGTGCAACTCTATTTGGCCTAAAGAAAAACATAGGAGATTTTCTGAACTACTTGTTATTAGCAAAGTTCATCTTGCCGCAAACATAGTAGTTCTTACTGAGTAATAGTAATTCACGCGGTAAGCCATAAAATCTTGTAGAACGCAACTTGTCAAAGTTGTATGGCGGAAGGTGAGGTGAAAATATCCAGGCACTTCCTCCTACATTGTCCATCCTTTACAAGACTGAATTTGAAACATCACGTCAGCCTTATCTTCTGCGAACCAAGGCGGCTCAATGCATTTTGTCGACTTTGGAAAGTCTTAGGAACAATTATATGGGAGTTTTAGGTACCACAAGTGAGATTCCTGTTAGGATCGATCTCCTAACCTTACTTGAGGGGTAAGGGGTAGTCAGAATTTTCAAAGAATTAATTTTTTTTTTTGCATTTTCGTTAAGTGTAACATTTTGAAAATATTCTCTGAAAATTTCACGTTGATCGGATAATAAAAAAATCCTTAGATCAGGCCCGAGTTTATCTATTTATAAAACTTTTTTTTTTTTGTCCGATTGATTTTAGATGAATCTCCAAGGACTTATGATTGTCACCGCAAGTACCTTTTTTTCGGAACTGGGCCAACACAAACAACTATAACTTTGGAAATTAATTTTTTTTTTGAAATTTTCGTGACTTAAAGTCAACACATCCT
>JBAWJQ010000660.1:0-107521 GCA_037783105.1 Bactrocera zonata | reverse complement strand
TTGGATTATGCTGCCTCAAAATGCTGATGAAAGGCAAACATTTTGAGAGGACATAGGGAATCCAAGCAGCAATCATCTCGGATCTCAAGGCTATTTCGGAGAATGCCTTCCGTGACGCCTAATATGCTTAGAAATCGCGCTGGCAGCGCTGAATCGACGCACGAGGAGCTTATTTTTTAATGAATTGTAACGACTGGTTCAATAAATTTTTTAAATCGACTCAGTGATATTACTTTTCGGACAAACCCTGTGTATACAGGCATACGGACATGGAAACGTATCCAAGAAGATGTATTTTTTTCAATAGCCTTTCTTTGGTCCACATAATCGGCCCACTGAGCGTACTATTCACAAAACCATCAGCCATCTTGAGACCAATCATTCGTTATTGGATAACATTCGACCGAATAGACAACACCCAGCACGCAGTAAAGAAAAAATATCAACACGAAGACCAGGGGGAGTCGATTCGGCGCGGTTCGCAGCAACCCGCACTGACGTATGGAGCGACGTTCGTCGAGATTTTAAGTTAAAAACGCACAAAATATAGCTACAAAAAATATAGTCTAAGAACTGAAGCCGCTCGATCATTCTAAGCGACACCGTTTGACTCTTTGGCCTCTTAAAAAGTTCCAAGAAGATCCGACTTTTTCGAGCCAAAGTTTGTTCAGCGATGTGACTCAATGGGCCAATGTAAAGAAGCAAATTTTTCTTCCAAAATGTTGCCGGTGAGAACGTAATCGTCAATGTTGACCGTTATCGCACCATGATCACCGAACATTTGATGTCTGAAATTGAAACTTGTGATATCGGCGACATTTTGTTTCAACAAAACGGAGCCACTTCCTACACATCGCTACAATCAATGGACTTATTGAGAGAACACCTCGGTGTGCAGATAATTTCACGTTTTGGGCCGGTCGATTGGCTACCAAGACCTTGTGTTAACACACCGTTAGACTTTTTTATGTGGAGATATCTAAAGACTAAAGTCTATGCGGACAATTCCGCTTCGAATCAGACCTTGAAGCAAATTCTCACGCGTGTCAGTCGCCAGTTAACAGTCGAAATGCTCGAAGGAGTCATTGAAAGTTGGACCAACTGAGACTTAACCGCGGCCAACATTTGAAAAAGATAATCTCAAAAAATAAATGCCAAAGAATGTACTTTCGATTCATAATAAACATTAACCATTAGTTTCGAAGTTTTTGTGTTTTTTCTTTAAAAAGGTAGGGTACGTCGAAATTGATCACTTTTTATGATCTAGTTTGGAGTTTTGGGCACCACAGCAAACTGCCATTTTAAACCGTTCGAGTGAGATCTTTCTTAGGATCGTCCTAAGCCAACCTCACTTGGTCTAATTAAGTTCCACTTCAAAAGTTGAAATGTGCACATACATTAGTATATTAAGTACTCACCTTAATATCTATATCTTGCCGATAGCCCGCTTCTTCAGGATCATTGATATTAGCAACACCCAAAGTGACTTTTATAGCTTTGCCTTGCCTTACTATGACACAATGCGCTGCTGTTAACACGAAACGCTCGTGAATCAATGTGCCACCACAGATAAAATCTGGGCGGTCATAAAAAATGTGAGCCATAAAAGGATATTCCGTGGCTGACACTTTATGGCCACCGATAACATGTTCCCCTTGATATGGCCCTAAACTGCGTTCAATGGCTCGACAGGCTAAGGGATATTATATAGTATTATTGATTGGCAGAACCCAAGCAAACTGCTTTCTTCAATACTCACCACGAACAGCTGGTCGCTCGATATTGCTGCGAATACAATTAATGGCTCAATTATAAATTGAAGTGATACAAGAGTCTTTCTTTACAAACACTTAAATACTTACGGACAACAAATTAAATATTCATCGCAATATGCCACATCCGCATCATTTAAACGCATGTCGGCCAAGCTAGCGGCTAAATGTCTGCACTGTATTTTTGTCCTGCATGTGCCATTATAGTGTCTCGTCTCACATGGTGAATTAGCTTAAATGTCATAAGTATGAGAAGAAATGAGCACAGCTCTGCGATTCGGCTAGAAAGTAGAATTACCTTTCACGTTATCTGGTGCGAAAATGTCATACTCTTGCATTCGTTGTCCAACCTTTCCAGCGGGCACTCGATCGTCATTGCTACCTTTTATGCTACCCTCGGCTTTACCATGAATCGCCACGTATCCATTAAATAATTGGATTAGTCTTTCATTTGCATTTCCGTTTGGCATTTTTATGTTCTCGTCTTCGTTCACAAACACAATCGGTTTAAGCTCTTCTTTGAATATGCCATCAAGAATATTGCTTTCCTCATCTGTATTGCCTTCAACCCGGTCAGACTTTGCACTACTCTCCTCAGATAACGCACGAGTTTCGGTCGGCTTAAATACTTCTAAAATGTTGGGGACTGTACTTTGCAGTCTTGGTAAACTTGCATAGCGAAGTGAAATATAGTATGTAAGTATTTTACTGGCATAAAAAACAACTTAGCACTTACGGACAACAAATTATTTCTTCCATCATCGAAAAACCACAATGACCAATTTGCTCTCGCCTCAAACCCAAGTTATGCGCCAAGGCCGGTAAGTAAGCACATTTTGTGGCGCTCAAGCATATCCCCTTGTAACTCGTAAAATCACAGAAATCACCCTCTAAATTACAACACCCTTTAGTATGCCTTGAATAAGTCACCGAATTGTGCTCATACTCACCGTCGTATTGTTTCGCAGCGCTGAGCGTGCTTAGTATGAGAAACATAAACAACCGAGTGTTCTCTTTAAGCTTATTTGCCGGTATTCTGCGCATTTTGCTTGGAAATCAAATTTTGCCTATAAGAAAGTTGCAAAGCAATTTATCATATGTGACCTGGTCTACGGAAAGGGGGCTTAGGTGTCAAAAAATCATTTTTTTTATTTTTATACCCTGAACAGGGTATATTAAGTTTGTCACGAAGTTTGTAACACCCAGAAGGAATCGTCGGAGACCCTATAAAGTATATATATAAATGATCAGTATGTCGAGCTGAGTCGATTTAATCATGTCCGTCTGTCTGTCCGTCTGTCTGTCCGTCTGTCCGTCTGTCTATATATATACGAACTAGTCCCTCAGTTTTTAAGACATCGTTTTGAAATTTTGCAAACGTCATTTTCTCTTTAAGAAGCTGCACATTTGTCGGAACGGCCGATATCGGACCACTATAGCATATAGCTGCCATACAAACTGAACGATCGGAATCAAGTTCTTATAAGGAAAACTTTCACATTTGACAAGATATATTCACGAAATTTGGTATATACTATTTTCTAAGGCAACAATGTAATCTCCGAAGAAATTGTTCAGATCGGTTGACTATAGCATATAGCTTCCATACAAACTGAACAAATAGTTACTAACAGAAATGAACCTGTGAAGGGTATTTAGCTTCGGTGCAACCGAAGTTAACGTTTTTTCTTGTTTTTTTTTTCAATTTTTTTTTTATTTTTTTTTCAATTTTTTTTTTATTTTTTTTTTCGGACGTTAGCTCCCTTTTCGTAGACCAGGTCACATATAAGTGGGTAGTGCCACAGTCTAGTAGGCACTTTTTTACGTTGCCTCGATTTCACTTATGTATGTAGAGCTCGAAAGCGTGGAACTCTTTGATATTTACTTTTACCCAGTTTTGTTGAGTTATTTCACTTATTTTCACTACACTTTGATTATCTCGAGTGCAAACGTGCAACACTACCGCTATTTATATAGATCCAGCTTTCCCGCGTCCGCCGTTTAAGCGCTTGAAAAACAACCTTCAAGTCCGCTATGATTCGCACGTGTGATCGCCGTTTCGTCCACTCAACAACTGAAACATTCAGCGTCGAATTGTTGAGTTTTATTGCGAGAAAAATTGGTTTGAACACATATTGTTGCTGATAAGTTGCAGAAGCATATTTTAAGAATCTCTTATTGGAGGAAAAGAATCACCAAGGTCAATGTACCATATGAAAGAAGTTTGTGGTCGCACTCTGAGTGCTGCAAATAAGGCTTCACAGGAATACACAACCCGGCTGTTAGTTTCTCTTAGGTACTATACCATAAATTATCAAACTGAAAATTCGCTCACATTACATTTTTCCAAATATACGGTCTGACTCATTTGATTTTGCAAATATTAATATGGACTTTCCCGACTGGTATGATAGACTGTATATAATTACGAGGTTTGCTCCAAAAGTATAACAAATTTTGTATTTATGTATTTCTTAAGAAAGCGTTTATTAATTCATGAATATCTATTTTGTGCTCTCCAAAGTATCTCCATTCTCAGATATAGTGATATTCTGCCAGCATTTTTCCAATCCTCACAGCACTTAAAGAAGTAATTTTTTTCTGATCCCCGATCCTACGACGCAGTTTTATCTCCTCAATCGTAGCGTAACGTCGTCCTTTCATGGACCTTTTTAGCTTTGGCAACAAGAAACACGCAGCCCGTGAAAATATAAAATTAACGATACTACGAGAGCTGCTATATATATTTCTGGCCTAATAATGAAAATAGGCATGTTTATCAACGAAAATGATTTTTTTTTTTATTTTATTTTTTTTTTCGTTGGATTTGGCTCGTCTTGGAAAACCCACACGGTCGATTTATTCGTGTACACCTCGTCATAAAGTGGAGCTTATAAAGCGGTTGAAAAGTAATAAATGAATCATGAGACACACATTGTAACGAGTGGTGCGAAACAGAATGCGGCACTCGCTTATACATATGTACATGTAAGCCGAGGTATTCTAAAAACAAAACAGTAAAATCTGCCTCTGTAATTCTTATCAGTCGCTTATTTTCAGTAACACCGGACTCTTACACAGAAATCGCTTGCGAAATAAATCTTTCGATGATTTCTTGTTCATTCCTCCTTTCTTCCCAGTAAATCATACGAGAACACAAACCGCAGCCTAGTTCACTAATATAAATGTGTATTTCACGAATTGACCGATCTGTTCGGTATAAGTTCAGCTATAGCAAGTTCTCATTATCGGTATTTAATGGCGGAAATATAGACCGATTTTAACCATTTTTCGATGCGACACATTAGAAACATAATTTTTGTTGAATCATATTCGGATATCTTCATTGCAGCTCAATATATCTATTGTGGAAAGAAAGAATTTGTGGAATTTATTAAAAAAGCTGCTCCTTTTCGAGGTTCGCTACTTTTTTTTTTTAAGAAAAAACACAGAAACTTCTAATTTAATGGAGAATATTTATTATCAATCGAAAGAACATTATTTTTCATTTCTTTTTTTTCGTGTTATCGCTTTCAAATGTTGTCCACGGTTACGACTCAAGTGGTCCATCAGTTGAGTCCAATTTTCCATGACTTGCTCGAGCATTGCGATTAGTAACTGGCGAATGACACTCGTGATGTTTTGCTCCAAGGCGTAAATCGAAGCGAGATTGCCCGCAAAATCTTTAGACTTTACATATCCCCACAGGAAAAAGTCTAACGGTATTACATCACACGGATTTGATGGCCAATTGACCGGCCCAAAACATGAAATTATCTGCTCACTGAATTATTCTTTCAATAAATCCTTTGACTGAAGCGATGTATAGGAAGTGGTGCCATCTTGTTGAAACCAAATGTCGCCGAGATCACGACTTTCAACTTCTTCAGGCATCAAATAGTTGGTTATCATGCCACGATTACGGTCGCCACTGACGGTTGCGTTCCCACCGGCATTATTTTTGAAGAAATGTGGGCCGATGATTCCAACGGCCTACAAACCACACCAAACTGTTGGTTTTTCTGAATGAAATGACAGCTTTTGACCCTCCCTAATCAATCGTTCCACCAGGCTGGGGCAGCTTATACTAGATGATTTCCTTCCAATCCCACCAAACACTCAGCATAACCTTTCGAGACGTCAATCTGGCTTTGTGACCATTTGTTGAGCCATCACCAAGCTTGGACAATGATTTTTGTAGCACATTATTATCGTATTTTATCCACTTTTCATCTCCTGTTACAATTTGCTTCAGAAATGGTTCGATTTCATATCGTTTCAGTAAAGAAGCGCAGATGTTAATTCGGTCCAAAAATTCATGTGGTACCCAAACATCGAGCTTCTTTTCGTAGCCAGCTTTTTTTAAATGCTTCAAAACCGTTTGGTGATGAATGTTAAGTTCCTTAGCGATGTCATGCCTGCTTATATGACGCTACTGATCAATCTTTTCCATAATTTCATCGACTTGTTGAACGATAGATCGACCAGAGCGAGGTGCATCTATCACATCGAAATTTCCAGAACGGAAGTGAGCGAACCATTGTCGTGCTACACGAACTGTTACAGCATCGTCTCCGTAAACTTCACAAATTTTATTGGTAGCTTGTATGACATTCTTCCCTTTTTCAAACAAAAATTTCAAAATATAGCGAATTTCTTCATTATTTTCGAAGAGCGTAACTTTTTTTCAAATTTAATTTTTTCTTTTTTTTTTTGTTAAATGAAGTTTGAAATTCCATCATACTTACATGGTGTGACACAATGTGATTGGTGCCACTGGAGATATGCGACTGCAACGTCTATTGACAAAATACGAAAAAACTTTTTCGACTACCCAATATTAAGCGCCAATTGAGCGTGATTCTAAGCAATAATACAACAACGCAAAATGAGAAAAGATTTAGAAAAAGTGAGACAATTTTGAGCTTTCTTTTGCGATTAATAATAATCGCTTACAAATATATTTAATTATTCTACTAAATTTGTTCTATAAATTAAGCAAATAATTTTTATAACTACCGCAGAATCCTAAATTTTTACTAATAATAACATAAAAACATATCTAGTTATATAATACAACAATCAGCCATCCGGCCATACAACGGCTTCGATAAAATCTAAATATTCCGACACTCTTGTGTACACACCCGGCAACTCCGAACCGCACTCATAGCCGAATGAAACTATGCCAACGACACGGTAATTATTATAATGTTTATCTTTGACAATATGTATCGGACCGCCAGAGTCACCCTGGCAAGCATCGCTGTCCGGTGAAAAGGCACAGAGCTGTGTGTCAACGATGCCGCGGTTGAGACGAATATCCTTGACATCAGCGTAACCTTGATCGCATAACAAAACGGGTATGTACGTCAAATTGGCCGCTAACAAACGATCGGAGGCCTCTAAAAATATAAAAAAAAAAACAAATATGGTAAAAGAAAGTAATAGAAGAAGACTACAATCAGACAACCTACTTTTATTTTCGGTATTGCCAAAACCAGTGACAACTAGATCAATATCATAGGGCAGTTCCATTTGGTCGGTGTAGAGACAGGTTGGATATACGCCTTGGCTAAATTCGGCATCTCTGGCCAATTCAATCAAAGCAATATCATCGTAAAAACTAAACTCACTGTAGTTCTGCGGTAAATGGGTTTGCTATTTTCAAATTTCAAAAACAATTAATAGAAACCATGGAAATATTTAGCTAACTATATAAACTTACTTTGATATCTATATCCTGTCGATAGTCCATCTGAGTTTTATCATTAAAGTCACTTACGCCCAACACAACCTTGATTGGTTTTCCCTGTTTGTTTCGCACGCAATGCGCAGCCGTGAGCACGAAACGCTTATCGATTAAAACGCCACCACACCGCAATCTATCTAAATCGAATATAATTCTCGCCATGTGCGGATACTCGCCAAAATTGGTCTCGGTTCCTTTAAGTACATGCGCTTGCAGACTGGGCATTAGCTGTTTTTCGATTTCTTTGCATGCTGAAATATTTTACAGAATATTTTTTAACATTTATTGTATCTTTTGTTGTGCTTTTCTGTTATACTCACCACGATCAGCTGGGCGTTCCGATGAACGCAAACTTGTAGCATTGCTGTAAAAAACAAAAAGCATAATTTATACACGAGCACTTAAATAGTTATCATTTGTAAAAACCTCTTCATTGGCGGTCGTTCCAATCCACCCATTGCTTCCCGCATCAACTCTTTGATTCGCCGCTTGCTTTCCTCGGGTGAAAGCCCCTTTAGCGAATCGCGTATGGATTTTGATGATATCGTGGTGAATTCCGTCGATTTAGTGGTTGTTGTTCTAAAACTCACTTCGTTTCTATTAAATAAAGTGACGCATGTTGGGTACAACAAAATAAAATTGGTTAAAGTTGTTCTGAAAAAATACTTACGGACAACAAATGAGCTCTTCCCAAACTGTGAATCCACAAGTCCCCACGAAAGTGCTATTGAGACCCATCGCTGTCATTGCATCCTTTACATGTGGACAATTTCGCGCTGTGAAGCAGATCCCTCTATAATCGTCGGTTTCACAGGGATCATTTTCTTTAATGAAAATAGGGCGTGCATTAAGAAATGTATTTTGTCGAACGCAGAAAATATGTATATGATAGCATTATAGAACAAAACCAAGTACCATATAGGAGACTGAAGAACTGGTTAATCTTTGGTAAGGCCAATATTCCAAAATTCTATCAATAAAATATGTGGAGAAGTAGTTGAAATCGTCTATCAAATTATTAACAATGGAACTAATTTATAAAAGTTAGAGAAACTTTGAGTATCATTAAGAGGACTATTTGGTTTCGAATCTATTACTTCTTCTAAATAAGCGGTTTTCTAAAAGCTTATCAAACTTTAAGATGAAAATTTAGTGACGAAACTATTGAAAAGGGTTTTGGTATGGACTTTGCCATGGATTTGGGACCCAATTAGTTTATTATACCCTAAACAGGGTGTTAAGTTTTTGGGATATCGAGAGACTGAAATTTTGCAACCGTACCTTTTTCACCAAGAGGCAGTCATACTAACCGAACGATCGGAATTAAGTGCTTCTATGAAAATTTTTTCATTTGACGAGATATCTTTACCAAACTCGGCGTGGGTTATTTTCCAAGACAACGATGCAATCTCCGAAGAACTTGTTCAGATTGGATAAAAGTTTTTATAAGGAAATTTTTATATTTGTGAAGACTATTATAGCTTCGGTGCAATCGAAGCGTTTTTCTTGTTTTAATTCCAATTCCTATAAGTCGCTCATAATTCCCGTCCTGCTATACGGTGCAGAGGCTTGGACGATGACAACAACCGATGAGTCGACCTTAAGAGTTTTCGAGAGAAAAGTTCTGCGAAAGATTTATGGTCCTTTGCGCGTTGGCCACGGCGAATATCGCATTCGATGGAACGATGAGCTGTACGAGATGTACGACGACATTGACATAGTTCAGCGAATTAAAAGACAGCGGCTACGCTGGCTAGGTCATGTTGTCCGGATGGATGAAAACACTCCAGCTCTGAAAGTATTCGACGCAGTACCCGCCGCGGGAAGCAGAGGAAGAGGAAGACCTCCACTCCGTTGGAAGGACCAAGTGGAGAAGGACCTGGCTTCGCTTGGAATATCCAATTGGCGCCAAGTAGCGAAGAGAAGAAACGACTGGCGCGCTGTTGTTGACTCGGCTATAATCGCGTAAGCGGTGCCTACGCCAGTAAAGAAGAAGAAGAAGAATTCCAATTTATGGTCGTCATAATCAATTGAGCGTCTAGTCGAGAATATTGCTGCCGCTAGCGCATCAATTGAGGAAAACCCAAATCAGTCTCTCACACGTCGTTCTCAAGCGTTGGGCATCTCTGTGACGTCGTTGCGGCGAGTTTTGTAAATTGACGCAAGAACTAAAGCCGCTTGATCACCAGAATCGTGTTCTGGAATAGAGCTGAGCAACAACTGCAAAACGATTCAGATTTTCATCGAAAAATCATCTTCAGTGATGAGGCTAATTTCTGGCTAAATAGCTTCGTCACTAAGCAAAATATGCAGTATTGGTCAGACAGCAATCCACACTTAATCCATGAAACCATTGTATCCCGAAAAAATGACGGTTTGGTGCGGCTTATGGGCCAGCGACGTCATGGGCCGTACTTCCTCCATGATAATCAAAACCGGCATGTTATTGTGAATGGGAATCGCTACCGCTCAATGATAACCGAATATTTCTGGCTCGAATTGGATGATATGGACTTGAGCAATAAGTGGTTTCAACAAGACGTCGGAACAAGCCACACAGCGAGTGTCACAATAGATTTGTTGAAAACCAAACTTGATGAACGTGTTATCTTACGAAATGACCCAGGTCAGACCGAGTCAGTCGTGCGATTTGACGATGTTAGACTATTTTCTGTGGGTCTGCGCCAAATCTATGCCAACAAGCCAGCGACAATTGATGAACTTCGTACGCGTATCGAATGTGAAAGTATCGGCCGATTTATGGACTTCTGCAAGCGTGCCAATGGTTGTCATGCGAAACAAATCCATACATAATGGCATCGAATGTACTTTCACAGGAATAAAGAATTTCATTGATATTCCAAAACGTTTTTGTTTTACTTTTTTAGCGCTCTTATTGAAAACCCGTTAAAAAAGAAATCAAACGAAAGTCCAGTCTTCAGACATAAAGAGCGTCTATTGATAATACCGGTTGTTTTGATCTACATTACTTTACCGGATTCCAGAGAATGAAGTTTATGTGATTTTTTGGTAACACATATCGCCAGCCTGCTGAAAGACAATGAAACCATCGATGGCGATAGAGCAGACGTTCAATTGCCCGACCAAGAAGAAAACCGAATTACATTTAAAACAGCATGGACCAGCGTCTTTATAGAATATGGTCGGACGAAAACATGACGGACAGTTGGAATTTAAGTGTGCTCTATTCAATCCACAAAAAGCGTGCTCCCACAATCTGTACCAACTACCGTGGGATAAGCCTTCTCGACATCGCATATAAGGTTCTAATGAGCGTACTGTGCGAAAAAATGAAGTCCACTGTCAACAAACTGATTGAATTAAGAGACAACGGCTGCGCTGGCTAGGTCATGTCGTGCGAATGCATGTAAACACTCCCGCTCTGAGAGTATTCGACGCATTCGCTTACCGTGAAAGCAGAAGAAGGGGAGACCTTCACACCGTTGCAAAGACCAAGTGGAGAAGCACTTGGTACACTTAAAATTTCCAATTGGCGTCAAACAGCACAGAGGAAGAACGACTGACGCGCTTTTGTAAACTCGGCTATAACCGCATAAGCGTCGTTAATGCCAATAAAGAAGAACATGTGTCATGAACTGACTAAGGCTAATTAGATAAAAATCACATAAATATTCTTAAAGTTGCCACTATAACTTCCAGACAAACGATTATTTGATCCGAACTGCTCCTCAGAGTTCGTATTCATTCACGTAAGATCTAGGCTCTAAATTTTAGAGTCGCCGACATAGACGAAACAGGTTAAATAACTGTTAAAAAAGGTTTTTCATCTCCGAAAAATATAACTTACCTTCCTGATCTGCCGCGCCAAGCCTCGAACAAGCAAATAGAACAATTAACACGAAGCTAATTCGCTTTGACGTCGCAAGCATTTTAATTGCAAGCATTTACACTCGGTTGCATTCGGAATTTAAAGAAGTATGTATAAAACTGTATTTTACGTTTTCTTTTTACGTAGTATATATTTTTTTGTTATTAATAAATTATTGGCGAAATTAAACAAAGTAAATTTCTCTCCTTGTTTCACGTTACACTCATATATTTTTATTTTTAGCTGGTTCTTCTATATATTAATATTTTTTTCAATTAAAATAAATTCACTTCACAAATTTCATGCGATCCTTTTGCTGTCAAGCCATTTAAATTATTATTATAAAAGCTTTGTGAGTTTTTGCAAAAACACTTGATCCGTAAAATGCCCTATCCAACCAAACGGCCGCTTCAGTTTCGCACAACTGAATATTCAAAACAAATTCTATCTCATCTCATCTCACCTCATTACATTGCGATAAGAATATTTCAGTTGAACAATATTTCCACGAAACAGTTATTTATAAACAAGACTGCAATTTATTTTGTTCCGTGAAACATATAAGTGCATATATAGTAGTTGTGAGTGATCTCTATGATGCATGTAATCTGAACTTGAGCAAGCTTTTAAGTGTAAAAATTGAAAGAGGTGATAGATAATGAGATCTCTCAGTCAGTGCAACATTTTGACGCATAATATTGGAATGCAAGCACTTCTGCGTAGGCAGCCACGCGATTGCGCTTCCAAGAACTTCGATTTCCGGCTTTCAATAAAACTATTTTTAGTTCCATTGTTTTGTCCTGCTTTTTCTTGGAAGCTTTTTTGGTCTAAAAGTGCTTTAGAACAATGGCAATGGTTAAGGTGACTTTAATTCCCTGACTTTTGTTAATTTCAATGGCTCCCAATTCGGTGTTTGAATAATTTTCAGGCTCCGTGTATGAAAGTACAATGATTTCGTAATAAAATTAAAATGTGTGAAACGGCCCTAAAGGTTTTGACCTCTACAGATTGAAAGCACACACGCCTAAATTACACAAACGGAGTCTTATTCTCCAAGAGCCAGTCAAATACCACCATCCGATGCCATAACAATCCGTTAAAGTGCAAACTAGAAGCTTCATAGCTTGTAGCATAATTACTTACGTACTTTCCAGCTTAGTAACGCCACTATTCTAGCTACTAGCACGAACCAGAAATTACTCTCAACTAAAAGTTGCATAATTTTTATTTCATTAATCTAGTCTGGTGCGCTGACCGCTCATTTCTGTTGAAAGTCACTGCGGTGAAGAATTAAATATAACGGGTATTTTATTAGACGTGTAGTTTTCAATGAGGCAACACTGTTTTAAGCATCGTTCTTTTTAACAATTACTTGATTTATACTCAGTTTGGTTTATCATTTCATTCGGAACAATGTGGATCCATGGATCAATTACGCACGTTTATCCTACTATGGGAGAGTTCCATAACAGCAACTCTCAGATCTTTCTCTCTCTCTTTTACCGCGTTGAAGTTACAACTGAGCCAGAGAGCATAAAACAGTGAGAAGTTCCAGGTTCGATAGCGAAAATTTGTAAAATTTCAACCGGGGAACTCACCTCGCAACGATGAAATGGAAGTGTGAAGGAAGTACAAAAAGTAACTACCAACGCTGAGATGACACCGATTGAACAGCAGCATTTCGAAATCCGTTCAAATTCTTCTTCTTCTTTACTGGCGTAGACAGCGCTTATGCGATTATGACTCGGCTATAATCCGTTCAAATTGCTTTGATTAAAAAGATATGTGAAATATTCGGAGAGGTTACAACGTATTTCCAAGTTTCAAGACCGAAAAGTAACACTGTTTTAACTCAATTCTTGGCAAAAAATAAATGTGCAGCTTTATGAGATGCCGTTGTTCAATTCACAGTCCCTCTTTCAGAAATCGTTCATGCACTGACTAAAATAAGTGAATGGAAGAATAGAACGACTGCAGTAAAAACGTTGAATCTGGCAGTTGACAGTACAGTGACTGTGCAACTTCGAGCTTATTGTGGGAATTTTCTGTCTCAGTGATGGTTTGTCACTGACGCTGCCACTTAATTCGTTTCCCGAGAAACACACTCAATCGACCTTTGGAAAGCATCAAAAATCATAACAACACTGGTTACAACACTGAACACACGAAGAGTGCATGCCGATCATTATTTTAATTAAATTGTTTCAAGTACTACACAGATGGCTGAAAAATTAGATGTTGAAGTGAAAAAACCCAGAACATTTGGTCGTCAGAGTCATCAGAGTCATCCAAACAATCACTCATCCCAAAACTGTGAAGACTTCTACACGTTCATGCAAGATTTAAAAACGCGGTTTTCCGATGAAGTTCTTGAAAGTTTCAATTTGAGTCAGCTCTGGATCCGCGCCTGGTTCCATGTCATTCAGCCAATGAACGCCGAAATTATGCCCCAAAAGGTTATGCTGAGTGTTTGGTGGGATTGGAAAGGAATCATCCACTATGGGCTGCTTCAGCCTAGTCGAACGATTGATTCTACATTTTACTTTCAACAACTGATTAGATTGAAGCAAGCAATCGAAAAAAAGGCCAGAGCTGATCAATAGAGAGGGCTTTGTCTTCTATCAGGACAACGCTAGACCACACACATCTTTGAAGACTCGGCAAAAACTGGGAAAGCTTGGCTTGGAAGTTTTGATACATCCAACACATAGCCCGGACCTTGCTCCATCGGAATAACATTTGTTTCTTTCAATGCAGAACGAAATGGAGTAAAGTTGGCTTCAAAAGAAGCCTGTGAAAATTACTTGTCGTAGTTTTTCGTGAAGAAAAGTTTTACATTGATGGTATTATGTCTCTAGCAGAAAAATTCCAAAAAGCGGTCGACCAAAATGGTACATATTTGGTTCATTAAAGTTCATTATAAATATAAAAAAATAAGTTAAAGTTTGATTAGAAATACTAAAAGACTTTTTCGACTACCCAATATCAAAATTTTATTTCTTTTTGGAATCCACATGTCAAAAGAAATCACCGTTTATTAATAATTTCTGAAAGTTAAAGCTTACTTAAAACTCTCTCAACACTGAGCACTATTCGGAAAAATTTTTTCATAATATTTTCCGATAATTTATTACTTTCATCGAGCATGTCTCGAACCCACTACTCACCGAGAGGGACGCTCACACTCTCTTACTCTGCCTCTCATTCACTGCAGTACGTCAGCCAATGTTTGAGATACAGCTTGCATTTCTCTATATTGATATTTATCGCAAGTCACTTGTCATGCTGATTAATATGTGAGATTATATACACTCTAAGTAACAGCGCTGTATTACTGAAAGAGCAAATTATTTTTAGAAGTATACAAAGTGAGTGTTTTGTATTTTGATGACGAAATATATGGCTTACCTTCACAGACGCAGTTAAGAGCGTAAGCAATCCGGTCTACGAGTACATAATCTCAATCTTTTATGTTTCAATCCAACTTTTAGAATGATTGATGCTGTCATATGAGACTAATTTTTACGATACATATTGCTGTCTAATATAGATACTATGGTACCAACCCTCGTAATTAGTCGATACAAATTGTTGTTATTCTATTGGAAATAAGTAGATAAGTATGTTTTATCAGAAATGAAATTTACAAGCGGTGCCGCGGAAGGCCGTTACAAACAATGTAAACAACGACACAGTTTTACAAGAAATCAGTTATGTTCGTGCAAGTGATGCTCATATATAAGAAATCGTAAAATAGAATATACAGTTAGTGCAACAGCGATTTGCAGAAATATTAGAACACACTTCTCCAAAGATGAGCGCTACTTTCAACTTTTTTATCGTCGCTATATTGGCCCTTACAGCAACGTCTTTAAGTGCTTCGGAGCGAGAGCCGTTAAGCTCATCGGATGCCACGACCGTTGAACATTTCACTTTGGGCAGCACTGTTGACGGTATAATTTATGATTAACAAGAAATTTTGTGTTTGCCATTAAAACTATTTCTTTGCTAACTCATCCATTAGGTGCTGTACCGATTTACCAATTTCAAGAGACCGTTACACCCAATATCGACCAAAATGAAATAATCGTTAATATACAATATTTCGGAACAACTAATGCCGTTAGCGATTCAACAGACGCTGCCGACCAACTTATTACGAAGGTCAGTTTGTATGTGGAGGGCGATGCGGGCTTTACATCTCAAGCGTACGCCACGGCGGGCGGCATAGGTGAACGAAGTATTACAGTACAGCTGGTCGCCACTAACACGGAGACACTACGCTATATTGTGATTATTGATGGCTTGAAAGCTTAACTGGAAAAATTAAAAGATAAAGTATTAGTAAAAAACGAAGGTATTTTTACAAAGATTAATAAAAAGGTGATCGTGCTGTTTGAGTTAAATGTTGTTTTATTAAAAATTTAAGATGAAGCTAACGGTAAGGAATATTCAAATTTAATTGGAAAAGCCTTAGCTGCCAATAAGGTAGACCAACCACTAAAGGGGTATTCTAGTCTAGACAATATGAATTTTAGGCAGTTTTTAAACTAAGATAAAAAAATAAAAACATTTTTATTATCCATTTTTTTATATGTTTTTCATTGACATTTTAATAATATAAAAAAAATTGCAAAAAAAAACAAAATTCGTCGAGATACGGACCGGTGGAGTGGGGGCTTCAAAATAAACGGCGCGTCCTGGTTGACGTGATTTCAATCCTTGTAGAGATCTAAAACACAAAAAACAAGAAGATTCTTCATTAGTGAGCATGTCGTTATCAGATTGACCATTTTCAAAAAAAAATAATAATAATGATAATAATCACAAAATGACGTCGACTTGAAAAAAAATTTTTTTTGGCCCGATTTTTTCGACCTTTTCGAATTTTTTAAAAATACTTAAAATCTAAACTTTTGTAAATCCAGGCAGACACGATAGAGCATTGTATAAAGAAGATATATACCAAATTTCACAGGAATCGGTTCAGTAGAACTTGAGATATCATGTCAACCACCTCAAAAAAAAGTAGTTTCGAGAAAAACGCGTTTAATGTTTAGGAGACAATTCTAGTGAACGCGGACGCCACGTCAAAAAATCGGCTGTATCTCCGAAAATAAGTCGAATTTTGAAAAATCCTTCTAAGATCATATTTTTGAAAGTCTAAACATACAAAATATGCAAAAAAAAATCGATTTTTTCAAATCCGAGACCAGAATACCCACTTAAGCTTATAAACCATAGTTGTAGTAAATGCTGTTGTCAGGCAAACTTAAAAGATTTTTCCTTAATCAAAAGGACCTAGAGCTAGAGATCTCTATCCAGTAAAGAGCTTCACAGTGATCGAGCCCACTTTTTGGCTAGCTTATGAAGTTCAATGCCTCCCACAAACAGGCGGATGGGCTTAATGATATAAAATTTTTGTTAAATTTGATAATTTTCTACGTCAAAAACTGTGTTTTGTTCCACAATAAATTTAATATTCGTATTTCACAAATCATTAAAGCGCTATCAAATAAAAGTACTCCGAACTAGTTCCCCTAGCTCCTAACAAAGTAATCAAAATAAGTGAAATCGTATAATAAACCGCAAAGTTAATTTCACCAACATAATTCTTCAGTGAATTACCGCAAATTTATTTCCACACCCATCCCTTTATAACGGTTATATATGGGGACTATAACGGTTATATTAGTGCGGCACTAAATTGGCGGTAACTCACTGAAGAAATATGTCGGAGGAAGTAAGTTTCAATGAGCGTAATTCAGCTCATCTTTAGATTAAAAAGTATATCTCAGAAAATACTACACAAATTTTCAACTAAAGCGGAACAACATTGTAAACCAATAGAATCTTTGAGGTAATTCATCTGTAGTCTAACAATTGTCGAAAACGGACAATATATTTTCAAGCCCTAGATCCCAGAGCCTACAGCTTTGTGTTCGAATTAGCAAAGCCAGCGTCTGGTAGAATTCCCAGCCTTACTAAAAGCACCACAACTAGGGAGAGGCTAGCCCCACAGAAGGCAAAGAGATCACTAGATCTTTTCCGGTCGATCTTGGGTCAAAAGGCTTTTGCCTCTGCCTTTAATGGTCCAGCGTTGACCAAGCTTCCGTGAGGCTCAGCTATTTATGGATAGGATACGGGAGCACCGATTCGCTCCCATTCTATCGATAGCGGTTCTAGAGTGCCTTTTCTTTCTAACTCATCAGCTTTACAGTTTCCTGCAATTCCGTTGTGGCCTGGCACCCAAACCAGTTTTATTACAAAGACGCTCGATCTCTTTGCGATTGTGGTCATTTCCAGAGCCCTTCACCACATAAAGACTCCATAGAGCTTAATGGTCTTGACTATGATGTCGTAGAGCCAAAGGACTATTTTCGGTGAGAGACCCCACCTTTTGCCAATGGCTCCTCTACAGCAGTACAAGGCAATCGGTGTCTTTTTTTGCTCTCTCCTCGATATTCGGCTTCCATGAAAGCTTCTCAACAAGGATGAGACTTAAATATTTCATTGTGTCCGGTGGTTGCAGATGGTCTCTCGTTCGCTGCAGCGATGTCGCCGGGATCTTGTATCTTCTAGAGAATAACACCATCTCGGTTTTTTTTATACCCTGAACAGGGTATATTAAGTTTGTCACGAAGTTTGTAACACCCAAAAGGAAGCGTCGGAGACCCTATAAAATATATATATAAATGATCATAATGTTGAGCTGAGTCGATTTAGCCATGTCCGTCTGTCTGTCCGTCCATCTGTCCCTCAGTTTTTAAGATATCGTTTTGAAATGTTGCAAACGTCATTTTCTCTTCAAGAAGCTGCTCATTTGTCGGAACTGCCAATATCGGACAACTATAACATATAGCTGCCATACAAACTGAACGATCGGAATCAAGTTCTTGTATGGAAAACTTTCACATTTGACAAGATATATTCACGAAATTTGGTACAGATTATTTTCTGAGGCATCAATGTAATCTGTGAAGAAATTGTTCAGATCGGC
The DNA here is from genome assembly GCA_037783105.1 of Bactrocera zonata. Taxonomy (NCBI): domain Eukaryota; kingdom Metazoa; phylum Arthropoda; class Insecta; order Diptera; family Tephritidae; genus Bactrocera; species Bactrocera zonata. The sequence continues at coordinate 89,147 of JBAWJQ010000660.1, read as the reverse complement.
TTACTATAGCATATAGCTACCATACAAACTGAACGATCGGAATCTAAAAATAACAATAAAAACATTTCAGTAAAAAATGTATTTTCAATCAAAATAACGATCATTTTATTGTGCAGCACGGTGTTGTTTATAAAAAATCTAGGCTTTCGATCAACAGACAGTTTGTCTGAGCGACTCAGTCGTTGCGCTGCATTGCTACGAGAGAGTCGTTAATTTCAACTAGATCTCGTTTTCGCGAATTTTCGCAAACAATTGGTGTATTGCTTTCTATTGTATAGTAGTGCCAAAACGGGAAGATATAGATTCGAAAATGTTTGAAGGCCTTGAAAACGCAGAAACAAAATAGTAATCAAACATAAAAAAAGCATTCATTAGCGTCTATAAGACAGATCGATATATACTTATATTTGTGTATAAACAAACGCAAAATATATACATATATACTATATAAATATAAATACAAACGAATGTACTTTGATTAGCGATGTTCTCCCAGCTTCAAGTAATTCATAAAATCTGAGTAGGCGAGCAGACAGATTGCTGACATTGCCGACAGCGTATCTCGCCGTACGATCGCCGCTTTTGTATTGTATTGAACTGAGAATAAATAGAGTAAAACAAAAAGTGAACAAAAAACTTGTGCGAAAATCAGATCAGATTGTAGGCAGTCCGTTGTGACAACAAAAGCCACTGTCTTGTCTCTAGAATAGTTTTTTACTCGCTCGTGCTCTGCGCTTAATTTCTTACTATCAATTAGTGCATTTAAAAAATGTTTACAACGCATAAGCTTTGTTTGGTATTAAGATTGTGTTTTTGCGCGCATATTGCACTAACAACATTATCGCCGATATCCGCTGCTGAAATTGGTAAGTGTGTTCAGTGAGTGTAATGTGCGAAATTTGAAATGATTGGCATGCATAAAGCAAAATCTTCTCTAATTACGCATTTAAGTCAAGATATCACTTTTGTGCTCTAGATAGGGATCTTTAATCGACTTTTAATCAATTTACATTTCCATAGTATTTACAGCATAATTCCAACATCACACTTGTAGCCTTTGTTATAATCAAATCAAGAATGACTTTCAGAATTTAATCAAATAAACACGTTTCTTGTACCTAAGTAAAGCTGTACAAGTATATATGTATGTACTACTTGCAGTAGCTAAATAAGCGTGTAGGCATTGTCGATATTTAATGAAACTCATTTCATACAACTAAACAGTTTCCGTAACGCCGCCAAATTAACAATTCAATGGCTGTGACGTGATGGGTTAATATGCATTCCAAAAGTATCTATACATATATATATTATTATTTAGACGTCACGATCCAATTATGATGCGATGTGGCAAATAAAGAGATTTTTTTTATTTAGTTAGGTTTTAATGACGTGATGCCTCTTCATGTGATGTGATGATGCGATAAATTAAAATATATAATACTGATATGTGATCTTATGAAAAAAGAACTGTTATGTATTTGTTAGTGAAGCAGGAATGGCCAACTGTGGTGTGATGTTATCTGTTATGATAAATCTAAAAAGTTTATGTGTGATGTGTGTGTTTAAAATAATCTTATCGTGCCAATTTCTGAATTTGTTGTAATATGATATGTTATGTTGTTATTGATTTGACTTGCTAGTGATATGATCTAATAAGATCTGGCTAATGACGTGATAGAATTAATTTGACTTGTGGATGAAATGAAGTGATGCGATAGATCTTATGTTTAAGTGATTTGATATGCTGTGATGATCTGATATTTTAGTGATTTGATGTGCTGTGATGAACTGATAGTTTAGTGATTTGATATGCTATGATGATCTGATATTTTAGTGATTTGATATGCTATGATAATCTGATATTTTAGTGGTTTGATATGCTATGATGATCTGATATTTTAGTGATTTGATATGCTGTAATGATCTGATATTTTAGTGATTTGATATGCTGTGATGATCTGATATTTTAGTGATTTGATATGCTGTGATGATCTGATATTTTAGTGATTTGATATGCTGTGATGATCTGATATTTTAGTGATTTGATGGGATAGATCTTACTGCAATAGATCTGAAATAGATAGTGATATTATGTGACAAACCTAATGATCTAACGATATGATATAATGTGATTTGATATGATGTAATGTGATAGATCTAAATTTGATATGACTTGAGCCATGTGATATCGGACTTGTAAGTGATATGTTATGATGAGATGTTTTTAGGTTGAAAGACAAAAGCTATTAAAAATTGTGATGTCATACACGTGGCGTAATGAAAATTTTTAAGAATGACTTGGCTTATAAGCATGTGGCATCATCTAGTGATGTGATGAAAAGTTCTAAGAATGACGTGACTTATAATAATGTGTCGTCATGAAAGGTTGTAAGAATGGCGTGACTTATAAGGATGTGACATCATCTGGTGATGCGATAAACTAAGTGCCGTAAGAAATATTAACGGGTTTTTCAATAGGGACGCTACAAAAGTAGACCGATAGGAACAGCGAACGACGCCAAATCTTTTCCCGCTTTTTTGACATTTCTTTTCAATAAGTTTTGCCATTTAATCATGGGAAGATATACGATCAAACAACGAACCGAAATAAAAGGGGTTAGGGGTGGTTAGAATTTTCAAAAAATTATTTTTCTTTGCATTTTCGTTAAGTGCATTTTCGTTAAAAATATTCCCTGAAAATTTCACGTTGATCCGATAATTAGTTTTTGAGTTATTCGAGAAATAAGAAAGAGAGCTCGGGCACTTCAAAGCGCTAGTGTAAAACTTTAAACGCGTTTTTCTCAAAACTATTTTTTTTTTTTTTGAATCGGTGACAACTCGAAAACCGTTCAGTAGATTTAAATGAAATTCATACAGCTTTTAGAATACATAATACGGGCCTGATCGAAGGATTTTTATTTTTGCGAAAATCTCGATTTTTTAAGACCAAAAAAATTTCGCAAAAATTTAGAAAAAAATTTGCTGAGGCCGCCATTTTGTTGATTTTGAAAACAAAATAAAATCCTTCGATTAGGCCCGGGATTATCTATTTATAAAACTATTTGTTTTTGTCCGATTGTTTTTAGATGAATCTCCAAGGACTTATGCTTGTCACCGCAAATACCTTTTTTTGGAACAGGGTCAGCACAAACGGCTATAACTTCGGAAATTATTTTTTTTTTTTTTTAATTTCGTGACTTCAAGTCAACACATCCTATAATTATGCCATATTACTTCTTTTTAATTGGCGTAGACACCGCTTACGCGATTATAGCGGAGTTAACAATAGCGCGCCAGTCGTTTCTTCTTTTCGCTACGTGGCGCCAATTGCATATCCCATGCGGAGCCATGTCCTTCTCCACTTGGTCCTTCCAACGTAGTGGAGGTCTTCCTCTTCCTCTGCTTCCCACGGCGGGTACTGCGTCGAATACTTTCAGAGCTGGAGTGTTTTCATTCATCCGGACAATATGACCTAGCCAGCGTAGCCGCTGTACGCCAATGCGTAAAGGACCGTTGTTGACTTTGTCCAAGCCTCTGCACCGTATATCAGGACGGGAATTATGAGTGACTTATAGAGTTCGGTTTTTGTTTGTCGAGAGAGGACTCCGCTTCTCAATTGCCTACTCAGTCCGAAGTAGCACCTGTTGACAAGAGTTATCCTGCGTTGGATTTCTAGGCTGACATTGTTGGTGGTGTCTACGCTGGTTCTAAGATAGACGAAATTATCTACTACTTCAAAGTTATGACTGTCAACAGTGACGTGAGAGCCAAGTCGCGAGTGCGACGACTGTTTGTTTGATGATAGGTGATATTTCGTCTTGCCCTCGTTCACTGCCAGACCCATTTGTTTTGCTTCCATGTCCAGTCTGGAGAAGGCGGAACTACGGCGTGGGTGTTGAGGCCGATGATATTGATATCATACGCCAGCAGCTGTACACTATTATAAAAGATTGTACCTGCTCGATTAAGTTCAGCAGCTCGCACTATTTTCTCCAGCAGCAGATTGAAGAAGTCGCACGATAGGGAGTCACCCTGTCTGAAACCTCGTTTGGTATCGAACGGCTCGGAGAGGTCCTTCCCGATTCTGACGGAGCTTTTGGTACTGCTCAACATCAGTTTACACAGCCGTATTAGTTTTGCGGGGATACCAAATTCAGAAATAGTCGCATAAAGGCATCTCCTTTTCCTGCTGTCGAAAGCAGCTTTGAAATCGACGAAGAGGTGGTGTGTGTCGATTCTCCTTTCACGGGTCTTTTCCAAGATTTGGCGCGTGGTGAATATCTGGTCGGTTGTTGATTTGCCAGTTCTAAAACCACACTGATAAGGTCAAATCAGTTTGTTGATGGTGGGCTTTAATCTTTCACACAATACGCTCGATAGAACCTTATATGCGATGTTGAGAAGGCTTATCCCACGGTAGTTGGCGCAGATTGTGGGGTCTCCTTTTTTAAGGATTGGGCATAGCACACTTAAATTCCAATCGTTGGGCATGCTTTCGTCCGACCATACTTTACAAAGAAGCTGATGCATGCTCCTTACCAGCTCTGCGCCGCCGTGTTTGAATAGCTCGCCGGCAATCTGTCGGTCCCCGCCGCTTTGTTGTTCTTCAGGCGGGTATTAGTGCTTCGGACAACCGTACTTCTAGAAATGTTCTTATTATGATTTTCTCTATTTTTATAAAAATCAATTATTATTTATTTACTTACTTACCATTTTTACTTATACAAGTAGATACACTTATTAAGTGCATTTAATGGAATATTTTTACTAAATATAAAACATTAACAATAATTCTTTGTACGAAACTATGTGACATAACCTTGAAATATTTTCTAAATACAAAAATATATTTTTCCACTTACAGAGGGCAATCCATGTGAAATCAAACAAGGAGTGTTTGGCAGATGCGCATTGCCACGCGATTGTCCCGATATTGCGAAACAAATGCAAAATCTTGGACTTACAAAAGCCGATGTGAAACGATGTGGTTTTACGATTTATGAAGAGATCATCTGTTGTCCTCTTGCAAATGAAAGAAATTTGCTGGGAATTTTCGACACCAAAGAAGATTTCTTAGAAAGTGAAAAAAATTCAAACGATGACAAACAGACACGTGGTAACTTCGACAGTGTGCAGGAGCGAAAAGCGAAAAAAGCTTGCCGCTTACTAGATGAATATGCCGAGCCGTACACTGTGCCACATATATTAGGCGGCTCGCCGGTGGCCCCGGGCGAATATCCACATATGGCTGCCATCGGTTATGCGCCGATCAATCCACAAAGCTCACCTTATGAGTTTCGTTGTGGCGGCGCTCTGATCGATAAACGTTTTGTGCTCACAGCGGCGCATTGTGTTAATCGACCGGATAGCAAACCGATTGTTGTGCGCTTGGGTGTAACGGATTTCAATAATCCCGAACAAATGAAAAATGCTGTCGATGTGCCCATCGAGGTAATATTGTCATGTTCTACCAAAATGTATGACTTAATAATTCTATAGGGTTTTCCATATTTTAGGCTCTTTACCCACACATGAATTACCGGAATTTGGAAAAGTATGATGATATTGCCATAATAGAGCTGAAAAATGATGTTGAATACTCTTCTCTAGTATTTCCAGTTTGCCTGCACACAGAACTGGCTGATCCGCCACCCACAGCGACGCTCAACGTAACCGGTTGGGGCGTAACGGAGTTGAAAAGTAATTAATAAAAACTTTAATTTCGCTAAGTAAATAATTAATTTTTTGCTTTCTTTTCGGTTCATATTCCAACCATATCAGCACGTCGACAATCCAATGTACTACTAAAGGCAAGCGTCAAAGCTGTTTCGGCAGAAAATTGCAGGAAAGCCTACGTGCGCGGCGGCGTCTTACCAAGTCGCGGTATTTTACCCACACAAATCTGCGCCAGCGATCCGAATTCCATCAGCGATGCCTGTTGGGGCGACTCGGGTGGCCCGCTTAACCTCATCATTGACGAAGCGTATCGAAAGATGCATGTAATTGGTGTGGTGTCGGCCGGTGATGGCTGCGCTAGCGTCACTCCTAGCCTTTATACTAGGGTTGCATCTTATCTGGACTTTATTGAGGATATCGTTTGGAAAAATTTGTGACATTCTCAAGGAACTTTTGTACATAAATGATTTGTTGAAGCGCATGTGGGTTGTATATATTTTAAATATAAATTACGCTTTAATCCAGACTGGAAGAGGGTTTCCATCTATCAAAAAACTCTGTCGTTAACTTACTAATTACAATTATAAACTCAAATCCTAATTAATCCTTTGAAAGTAGGATTGCATGAACTTCAAAACTATTTTATATAAAACTGTTTTATTTTAAATTATATAGTATACAGTTTGGAGTCGCTGCTTTTTTGACAAAAAATTTCAGAACTTTCAAATATATAAATAATTTTATGTAAATAAATTCACTACTATAATTTTTATATGAAACCTTTTACAACCATTATTACATCACTCTTTTCCAATCGAATCGTCAAAGTTTTAAAGAAGGTCTCTCTAGAACTATCTAAGTTATTGTAGAAACAGCTGGTATGCCTTTAAAATTTCTCAAAAAATCTGAAGACCCTGTACAATACTCCCAATAGAGGATTATACGACTTTCATTTCTGACCCAAGGTTTAGAGACTTAAAACTTTCGGAAGCCCTGAAAATGAGAGAGAGAATTACTTATTGAACGAAAAAAATAGAGATTGAAATGTGTAGATAAAATTTTGCTACCAGGAAAAAGGCTGATAATAATGATTCTTCAGCATACTAAAGAAAGTCATAAAGAAAATAAATAAAGAAGACCACAAGACAGATCCAATACTGATTACACCAATAACCAGACCATGGAAAAATTATTGTCATCGTGCGGCTCAAAAGACATCATCTTGTATTTTAACCATTTCTGAGAGCCTGAAAACAGTTGTTTTTAAACCGCTCAGTCAGGTAATGTTTCTGTGAAAGTATTGTGATCATTATTTGTTATAATTAAGAGTTTCTACAATCACTTCTTCATTTGAGGAAACCTTTTTCCCCGCGAACATTTTTTTCAGATCTGAGAACAGAAAATTGCCGCTGGCGGCCAGTTCTGGAGAAGACTGTGAATGCGGAAAAAATTCAAAGCCCAATTCATGTCGTGTGTTTTGGAGCAACAGCGCTTTCTTTTTCTTCAAATTCTCGGCTATTTCGTCCTTCAAATGGTCTAATAACGCTATGTAATAGTCGCTGTGGAAGAGTCCTTTTGCAAGATTGTCAATAAAAATTATTTCATCCGAAAATACAGACGCCATAACCTTGCCAGCCGACTGTCGCGTCTTTCCACGTTTTGGATCAGGTTCATAGTATACAGTCTACTCGAATGACTCTCGGAGCTTTCTCACGCCCAAATATTCGCGAATGATATGATGTACACACTCAGTTAATATCTTTAGAGTACCTGCTGTCTTGAACTTCACTTTACGGTCATTCGAAGTTATGTTTTGAACTTTTTTGATGGTTTCCTCGGTAACAACTTTTTTTGGACGACCACAGCGTTCATCATTTTTGGTGCTCATTTCACCACGTCAAAACTTGAAATACCAATCGTTGATGGTTGACTTTCACTGGGAAGTGTTCGGAAACAAGTCATCTACCCAAGTCTTGGCTTCATGTATATTTTCCCTACAAAAAGCAATATTTTGTCAATACGCGAAATTCCTTTTTATCTATTCTTTTCTCAATAACTCAAGTTCTTCACTCAAGATGGTATAAATCACAAATTAATGATCCGAAATTTATACAAGCGCCTTTGCAAGGTTAGGGCTAACCAAAAACCGTATGGACTTAATTCTAGTAGTGCCATCCATCATCGTCAGGCCAGGGACATTTCAAAGCTTAGTGAAGAGAAACGTTAGATAAGTACGAATTATTACAAACTTTCTGAGTCCAGCAGTTTTACATATAATATAAGAGCCGAAAGTAGCAGCTGAAGAGCACGTCGGATTGTTAGGAAACTAAAGGACGCTTGAGTTAGATATTGACAGAGCACTTCCATCAAATAAAGAAAAAAATATTTACTTCTGCTGCACCGAAGCTATAATACCCTTCACAGTTAAGTTTCCATACGAGAACTTCATTTTGAGGGTTCAGTTTGAATTGCAGCTGTATGCTTTAGTCGTCCGATCTAAAAATAATATAATTTTTACATACCGACATACAAGATGGGACAGCCTGTATAGTTATAATCATTATACAAATACGAAAATCGTACTTTAGCCAGGTGAAATCCATAATCTCCAATATAATTGACGTGTTAAAGTGTAAGACCATATCAACATGCCAACCCTTACAAGTACTCACCAATAATAGGGTTGCATTTATAGAATAAAACTTTAAATAGCACTTTTTGAAAGCTCTCGCCAATAATAATTATATGTATTTATATTATATCGTTAGTATTATTACTGTCTTGTTCGACAAGTGCTAATAATACCACCGACTTCAGACAATTATCTAGTTTTAACGCCTGGACTATCTCTAATTGCCCTCTAGTTTAGTTGAGCAAATAAGCACATTGTAATTTCAAGTATGCACTACTCGAGAGTACTCTTGTTGTCATATAGGAAGCGGGTGCTAGATATACATACATACATACCTACATACATACATATAAAAGAGAAACTCCAAAAGCCTGTGCTTTCTTATGTACATACGTATGCAGACAGGTGGTGTACGGGCACGACGCCATAAAAGCGATTATCAGCTGTGATAAAGAAATATATTAGCCTCTGAATTCAAATTGTAATGAATTGGATATTTCTGCGTACTTACCGTAAGCGCTGCCGTTGCCAATAAAGTCGTGCGTCCGTGCCAATATAAACAAAATATTAACTTATTACCGTTTGATAAGAAAGTAATTATAAATTTGCCAAAGATAAGTAGAATCCATTGCGAAATTAGCGTACAAGCTTGTTGTCTAGAAAATACCTACAAACGCACGTCTTCAATAAATTTTCCATCTTTTTTGGTCATAGAACTTCTTTTAATTATAAATTCTGCCTGTAATCTCTGGAATACGTCAATTGTTTACCGTCAGGAACAATAAAATTCTAGCGTAAAATAGTAAACAACGAACAAAATTTGACAATTAAACCTACCTCGGCAAAAAAAACTCGGCCACTGCGCATAATTTCAGAGCATTACGAGCTTCTGCTGAAAAATGGGTTATGAAAATTCAGCTTTATATGGTAATTTTATGGAACAATCTAATGAGTCCGAGATCTAGGAAGAGATCGTTCTTTATGAAAGATAAAGTCAATGGACTTTTTCAAAACAGATAGATTAGCTTAATCAGTTAGCTAATTTTATGGGAAAACCTATGAATCGTAACTAATTGGAAACCGTTAAAATCAATAATAAAGGGTAGGAGAGAGAGAGAGAAAGATAGTTCTATAAGAATGAATGTCGTATGATTAAAGGCCAATAAAATTTTCAATGCTGATAGAAATAAAGATTTTTTTCGGGCATAATTTTTTGTTTGGTTCGATGCACTCTTGAAGTGCACGTGCCATCACCAATAAATTATGAGAGTTTTGGGGTACAACATGCGAAAAAAACACTTGAAAACTATACATGGATTATAATTTTCTGAAATGTGGAAAATTATTAAAATCGTAAATGCATCTTTCGAAAATTCGACTTCGAAAATTCTTTTACGAAATTTTATTTTCGAAATTTCCATTTTTAGAATTTAACTTGGAAAATTCGGTTTCATTACTTAAATCGCTAGATTCATTTTAGTGTAACTACGCCTTACTTATTAGCATCCGTGACCATAAATACAAACGAAAATTCGGTGTCGAAAATTTTTGTTTTGAAATCTCGATTTAGTTTTAAAAATTCAATGTCGAAATTTCATTTTTGAAATTCGATAATAGTTTACAGGCAAAATTTCAAAAATTCAGTTCTGAAAATCCGGCTTCGAAAACTCGACGTCGAAATTTTTATTTTGAAATGTCGAATTTAAAAATATATGTAGTTTTGAAAATTCAATGACGAAATTTTGTTTTCGAAGTTCGAGGTTTTCGACATCGAAAATTCGATTTCGCAATTTCAACTTTGAAATTTGGTTTCATTACTTGGATTCTATTCGTATGCATTTTTTTTTTTTTTGAAAATTCAATGTTGAAATTTCATTTTCGAAAATCGGCAATAGTTTAAAAGCAAAATTTCAAAAATTCAGTTCTGAAAATTCGATTTCGAAAATTCGACGTCGAAATTTTTGTTTTGAAATGTCGAACTCGAAAATATAGTTTTGAAAAATCAATGACGAAATTTTGGTTTCGAAGTTTTCGACATCGACAATTCGATTTCGAAAACTCAACTTTGAAATTTGGTTTCATTACTTGGATTCTATTCGTATGCATTTTATTTAGTTCATCTATTCCTAGAAAATTATCTTTATTCAAATGCGTTCGTGGCCACCAAACGTGATTATAATTTCAAAAGTCGAACAAAAAAAAAATTTGTCTGTAATAAATAACATGCCAAACCCATTATCGTTTGATATTATAATTATTACTACTATTAGAAAATATAGTGAAAAACTCTAAGAACTTAAGCTATATTCCAAACTTGTTACTACGCTCAACGTAGCATCACTATCTTTTTATTTCTATTATTTGAATTTTACTTAAGATCACAGTTTTATTAAGTTATCTTTGTTCTCTAAATTTACCAGAGATAAAAATTTTTGCTCAACAAAAATTATTTCATGTATTCATTTTCAATGTAACGGCACATATTACGTACAGCTAATAACCATAAATGAACATCTCAAACTCGACGTAACTTGTCTTATTGCCGGCGATGAGTATCTCGCAAAAGGATTTGTTTATACCGCCATCGACGAAGAACGAGTCGGCATCTTCTGAGGATACTGCTGCATAGATGTCTACTTGAGTTATGATATTTGTATCGGTGCCCTTGGCTGGATAACGTAGTAGAGCTTCAACATCTTCACCTTTAGTGAATTGCGTTGAGTCCTGGAAGTTGAGTATCAAGCGATCGCCTGCAAGGAATAGAAAACAAAATTAACAAAAATTTTAGTTTTTCGGAAAGCATATTAGAGCGAATAATAGTATTGGTAGTTCTATCATTCACTAAGTAAGCGATTTGATTTTCGACATTTTTTATTGTATCCGTATTGAATTCAAGAAAAGTTATTTGATCTTAAAGTTCTTAACCGATTTGTTACTCTATGAATCTATAATCATAATAGTCCCACTGAGCGTACTATTCGCAACACCATCATCCATCTTAAGACACAGCATTCATTATTGGATAATACATATTCGACCGAATAGACCACGTCCAGCATGCAGTAAAGAAATTTAGCAGCCGTAGCTGAGAGTGTACACGAAGACCGTGGAGAGTCGATTCGGCGGCGTTCGCAGCAATTCGGACTGACATATGAAACGACTTGGCGCATTTTACATAAAGATCTTAAGTTGAGAGCGTATAAAAATACAACTTATGCAAAAACTGAAGCTTCTCGACCTTCCCAAGCGCCATGATAACCGAATTGGATGGATATGGTATACTACTATGATCGAAAAGTAAAGTGAGGTGATTAACGTAGTATGGTGCACTATTAGTTTCTTCTGACGATGCGGCGTTTGCCGCAATTCAATTCGTCTGAAATGACCAAAATTGTGAGCTAATAAATATTGGCAACCACCGTCTTCTATCTGCTCTAGCTCTGTACGTCTTCTGACGATTCAACAAACCCAAAAGCGCAAAACGGGAAGACCATTTTGACATGATCGTTTAGATAAAAACCGAAGAGAAGGAGGCATTGAAGGCTTTACCAGAAAAAGACCGCTCCAACTGTTACGAAGATCGGGAAAAGCTTTGGCAAAAGTGTGTTTTAACGGTCAGAGATCACTTTGAAGGGGTTGAGATTGATTTGAAGTTTTGAAAGAATAATAATGAACTTACATTATATACACAAATTCACCTTATTTTATGATCACAGTAGTCTTCAGAAAATAACGTGTTTTTAAATGTAAAATTTCGAAGCATTGGAGAGGCGATTTACGTCTGTTAAAAGAAATATATGGAAGAATTCGTTCCGGAATTCTTGCCAAAGTACAATATTCGGCCTATTGCCAAGAATTATTAGAACTTGAAAAGACCGTCGTTTTGAAAGATGGAGGAAAATCGCTAAAAAGGCTAAAGGCCAAAAATCGATCGCATACAAAGAAAAGAATTTGATCCTCAAAAGAAGTTCTGCGAAAGTTTTTTCGCTATTTGACATAATTTAAGGCCATCAATTCTTAGGTGTTCTCTGAGATAAAACAGAAAGTCTTGCCTCCAAAAATTTGCTAATAAAAGCACAATACTTGTATGTACACATTAAATCAAGTGGACTTGAGCTACTTATCACATTGTCACAAAAACACTCGAAAATATATTATTATCTTCTAGCAACACAATTTTTAGTTCAAATCTGTAACACTTATATACAATTTCGTTCATTTTAGTTGCTTTAGAGTTGCCATAAAATTTCGGCGTGTAACAACAACCGCAACCAATGACACTCACCTGTAATTCTCTTGCCGGATGTGAAAACATATTGTCCGCCGACGTAATGATTTTTATTGAACAAAGTCAAAGCGGCATCTGGATTTAGCACAATATAGCGCGTTTCATTGTTAACCGTTACTATTTCCGAGTACTGCAAATCGACCGCCAAAGCACAAGTAACGCAGATTAAGACAATAAAGCACTTTCTCAATAGGTCAATCATCTTTGTAATGTTTTTTGTTTTCTTTTGGAATTTCGAACACACTTTCAGCACTTGATTTTTTTTTTTTTTGTTCTTGGTTTCTAAAACAATATTCGGTCTAGCTCATCTATATGGCAATCGCGTCCGTTGTCGACTAAACGCTTTCCAAATCAATTGTTCCTCGAGTGACTCTAGTGAGTTTTTATAGCAAAAGCTCGCGTAGATAGGCAATTGCTGGGACTCAACCACAAATTTTGCAAAGCAACTCTTCTATGAACAGGTAGACCGTGCTCAATACACCTTCATGCATTTACAGTTACATGTATGTATGTACTATATACATATGTATCCATATCACGGCACATTTTTCTATTATCGAACCACGTTTAGTATTCTACTCTCTATTTCCCACTCTCCATTCATTGTTATCTTCATGCCATCGGCCAGACGCTTCCAGGTAAATTATTGTGTTATCAACGTGAAAATTATGACTCTCACTAATTTCTCAAATTCGGTACTAAATACAAATACACGCTCCTGTGTGTGTGTTGGTTGCTGATAAGATAATGGAAATGATAGAAGAACTCTCGCAAGCACAGGTGAAAGCGTCGTTCATTCATCACAATACGCTGCTGCAGTCAAAAACGGATGCGCTTTGTGGCACGAATGCGTGTTTTTGTGAAAAACTTATAAGTTTTTCCAGCTCTTCAAGGTTTCTAGACGCCTGAAGGTATTGCATTGGCGACAGTAGATTCCCACACCAACAGCCAAGCCTTGAACCAACCAAAAAGAAGCTTCCCATAAATCCCAAAACTCATGAAATAACTGATTTTGACAACCCATTATCGAAAACACAGATATTAAGGAAAGTAAACGAGACCAATTCTTATGCATGTATCACGCCATGCTCGAAGGTAGAATCAGGGAACTCGTAAAAGAGGTTTATATGAATTTTCTAAATTTTAAGCGAGTCAAGAGACCTCGAGGACTTCTTAATCTACCTGTCATATAGCAGAGACGCATATCGAAATCAACATGTTTCAGCATTTTGACATTAGAGTACCTCTTCTACTTTCATTTTTTCTTCCCCAGACTCTTTTTTATATTTCATACAAATTCGAAATGAATATAGCTGTTATAAGTAATAAGAACATCCCTAACATTGAGTAAATACGATTTCTGTGAAAGCGTGACAAAACATTTTTTGACTTCTTATAATCTGTCCATATCTAGTGGTGAAATATTATACGATTTAATTAAAAGATAACAGCATTCTACAGAAATATCAATTAAAGAAAGCGCACCATTGCTTCTTTCTATTTGCGTAACTTTTTTAAACTTTTTGAAGATTATCTCTTTCAAATGTTGGCCGCGGCTACGTCTCAGATGGTCCATCCGTTGAGTTCAATAAATATTCCTGAAGTAATTTCAAGGAATGGTGCTGATTTGAAAGTTCTTGGGCGGATAAAATTCCGGGTCTGTGCCGATTACTTCTTCAACTTTAATACGAAAATTCACGTTGTGTATTGCGCGCTCTTCCCTCAACTTCTGGTCAACACAATCGACCTACTGAGCGTACTATTGGCAACACCATCACCTTCTTGAGACCCAGCATTTATTATTGGATAATATTAGACCGAATAGACCACGTCCAGCATGCAGTAAAGAAATTTAGCAGCCGTGGCTGAGAGTGTACACGAAGACTATGGAGAGTCGATTCGGCGCCGTTCGCAGCAACTCGGGCTGACGTATGAGACGACTTGACGCATTTAATGTCGAGATCTTAAATTGAAAACGTGCAAAGTACTGAAGCTGTGCAAGAACTGAAGCCGATCGACCTTCCAAAGCGTATTCGCTTCGCTCTATGAACTCTTGAAAAGTTCCAAGAAGATCCGACGTTTTCGAGCTAAATTTTGTTCAGCGATGAAGCCAATTTTTGGCTCAATGGGTACGTAAACAAGCAAAATTCTCGCATTAGGGACCAAGAGCAACCTGAATATGTTCAAGAGCTGCCATTTTATTCAGAAAAAACAACGACGAACGTTGTCGCTTTGGGAGGGTCGATTTGCCACCAAGATCGTGTGATATTACACTGTTTCACTTTTTCTTGTGGGGATATGTAAAGTCTAAAGTCTATGCGGACAATTCCGCTCCGATTCAAATACCAGTCGAAATGCTGGAACCATCTCAATTTGAAAGATATCATTTTCAAAAAATAAAGGCCAAAGAATGTTCTTTCAAATGATAATAAACATTCTGCATTAAATTTTAAGTTTCTGTGTTTTTTCTTTAAAAAAGCATTGGACCTAGAAATGGATCATCCGTTACATATGAACTCGTATATTTTCAGATTCTGGTTAAAGCTGTATGGAGGGAGATAAGATGAAATCCAACACTTTATTCGCAACTGTACAGCTTTTGCCGTACTGAAGTTAAAATTTCTCAGTAGACACGCCTTCTGCGAACATACCGAAAAGCCTGGAATTGTCATTAGCTGCCAGAGGACAGCTGTCTAAGTGAGATCCTGCGTTACTTTTGGGGCGTGTTTCAGCCCCACGACCTAACCTATGCTAAGTACTTTAGATTTTTATTGGAGAGCTACTTCTTCCCTACCCTCTTATATATATGTTATTGTCTAACCATATCTTACCTTCTCTACCTGGGATTTCAGAATAACACTCAAATATTTTTTAAATTTTATAATCACTTTCAAATAGGGGTGAGATCTATTGCTGACAAAGCACATAAGCAATTTCCTGCTCTACAATCCAAAAGTAGCGATTTGTCATCTCTTAATTATTTTAGGCGTGCAAGACCTGATAGGAGTGGTTATAAACTTTTATCACTTCACGCATGCAATGGACTGCTGATTATCAGTTTGCATCTTAAACCGTGACATTTGGCTGTATATATATCAATCATTCCTGCCAAATTGACTGCACTTGAAGTATTCGAATAATTTAATTAGAAATTGGCTATAAATAATAATTAAAATAATTTGGCGTGAATTTTTACCGAATATTTTCTTATCAAAACTGAAGTGTGCGCCTTTAAATACGGTTCTAAAAAGCGCTAATAATTATTTTTAGAATATCAGCTGCATCGGCGTATGCTCTGCAAATTATATTGCAGCTATAGCTCACATACTCCACCTAATTGGAGTGGCTTGCGCTTTTCGAAGAGGAAATTTCGAAAATTTCAACAAATGGGCCTTACTGAAAATCAATTTCGCAATGAGAAATAAACTGAAGATGTATTAAGAAACAATCCTCTCAAAAAGGTAAACTCAATAACTATCATCGTGTCCAGTTTCCAAACTCTCTGTTGAGAGTCACCCACTCAATCTTCAAGATGCTGTCTTTTCGGACAATTTTTCCCTATCTCAAGACTGAAAATAATGCTCATAAAGATTAAGGTCTATTTTGTAAAAAAAAACTTCAATCCTACATACTATAGTATGGTATCGGAGATTTGATCTATCGAGGGCGAAGCTGATACATTCGATGGCATACAGAATATGAGGTAAGCTGGGATTGTCCAAAAAAAGTTCTAGATGTCATTCACATTAGAAACAGTTTGTACTCGAATAGTCCGCTAAAGCGTCGTGTTTCCCTACATAAACGCCATTATAAATTTTCAATATCATTATTTAATCTTCAATATTGGGAAACCTGATAGTGAGCATGAAAAATTTTGGTTGTGAATGTTAACAGGCAATATTTACAGACGTAGGAATGCAGGTGTGTCATTCTTTCTCTTGAAGATCTTAATCTGTAAATGATAAAGCACAAGTGTTAGAGAAGATAATGTTCGCTTATTTCAATGACTTTGCATTTCCACGCCCAAAATAAATACGCAACAACACTCGTAAAATAATATATTTTTATTTGTAGAATTTCCAGAACATTATCATATCATGTATTGAAAATTTCCTTCCATTATTCTAATAATAATTTATACCACTCTCCGAACAAATAGAGGAAACGACATGACAGAGATCACTTCTTCGAAAACCTTAAAAGACAGTTTTCTAATTTTGGGCAGTAAATTGTAACTAACTTCCATCCACTTGTTATAAATCTTGAATCATATGTACTTGTGACGAAAAATAGGAGACTTTCCAGTATATGTCTTATACTATCTGGTAAAATTTGACCCGGACTGACAAAAGAAATTGTTTTCACGTATTTTTTATGACCAATACATTTTTCCAAACACATAATATATAATCCTCGGCTGAGATGGCCTTCAATACCTTCAGCGTATTTTTTTTTTTTTTAAATTAGCTCATTGTTGGAGCGCCATTCGCTATTCACGTCTCGTCACCAGTAATGATGCCTGCTCTACGTCGTTTTTGCAAAAGATCCAGGACTTTTGGCAGGCCTTCTTGCAACATTTTTATTTTTTCCTATGGAAGCTCGAGATCAAACTCATTGTTCAAATTTTTTCTTTGGTAAAAATCGCCAGACAAATCTTTCGCGTCGTAAAATAACAGTTGCTAAACCCCCAATTTGACATATGGAGATCTAGATTGATAGATAGGTAGAAAATTGAGGCTTTGCTCTGCGACCTATGGTCACTCAGGTCCAGCATTCTGAACAATTCCAGAAGCTTGTGGGGCGCAGCTGAGATAATGTGATCCTTGTCCTAGGGCCTTGAACATGCTTCAGAAAATTTCTGGACAATATAGAAGCAGGTATTCTGTGCCATGCCGCAAATCTGGCAACTTGCTCAAGAGACTATGCCCATGTTGGACAAGTGCTTCCTGAGCCTATAGTACCCTGTACGATCGGGCATGACAAGCCCGAGAGTTTGCCTCGCGAGAGGTTGATCATTTCTTTCAACCTTGCAAGGTTGTACCCTCCCAGTGGTAGCTTGGCGTGGCGCATTCCCGCTGATTGCTGCCAATGCCTTTCTTTTCCATGCGGAGTACCTCCTTTATAGTGTGGGACCCCAACACAATGCATGGTTCTGGCCCTATCATCCTGGACGCTGTCGCAGAGCGGGCTAGTTCGACACTTTATGTTGCAGCCCACAGATCAGGTGTACACGATTGCAAACTTATAGGCGGTCCAGCCTTCCTATACACTCCTCCCCTAAAAGCGATTTAACCTCATAAGCTGAGATCGCCTTTAGTGCCGCTTGACTATCGCTAATATGGAGATCTAACTTTCAACGAACGTAAAACAAAAATAGTTTGCATTTATATTATAAAAGTCAGCTTCGAAGCTACTAGCTAAGCATTGAAGGTAATGAAAAGCAGACAAGTTGATTGGTATCAAGGCTCACAACCTTCACACCATTCGAATAGTCGAGTTCGAGTGTTAAGGTGTAGTACGTCGGAATTATCTTCATCAGACATCAGAAGGATGGAAGAAAATGCATGCTCACGCGTTTGGTAAACTATTCAAAGAACCATAAATCGCTGATCAAATATGATGCGGACTGACAAAAAGAACATTTTCACATATCTTAATGAACCTTTAATATACAATCCAAGCTTTAAAATGCTTAATCCAACATTTGGAGCGTCATTCGCTAGACTTTTAAACACTTGTCGCAGTTTAAGTGGACCAGTCCGACTCAATTTTGATCAGTTGGTATACTCATCATTCTGATTCTCACAGAGATTTATTACGTTAAGAGTGTATTTTATTATTTTATTATTAAAAAATCATGGATTATGGTGATTACCAGTTCAGTCGGGCATAATCAGTTAATCCATTAGTGGTTACTCCTCATAGGTAAATTTAGCACATAGTGTACGTGCGCCCATAACATGTTTAACCGATGAAAGCGTTAAACTTTGTTATACAAAAGTTGGCTTTTATCTACTTTGTTGTTATTTATTTTGCCTTATCGAAAATATTGATTTGGTGAGAACAGATTTCACCGCGCCAATATACGGTTTTACATCAAAGATAAATCAAAGTTAACTTGGTATAAACGATTTAGTGACGCATAATTTATGCATAGTTATATACAAGTATACAAATAAAAATGTTGAGAGAGTGTGCACGAAGACCGTGGAGAGTCGATTCGGCGCGGTATCAGCCATTCGGACTGACGTATGGAACGACTTGGCGCATTCTACGTCGAGATCTTAAATTGAAATACAGCTTGTGCAAGTACTGAAGAAGCTCGACCTTCCCAATCGACATCGATCCGCTCTATAGGCTCTTTGAAAAGTTCCAATAAGATTCTACGTTTAAGAGCCATATTTTGTTCGGCGACGAGTCCCATTTCTGGCACAAGGAGTATGTAAACAAGCAAAATTGCCGCATTATCTTCGATGAGCAGATAATTTCACGTTTTGGGTCGGTCGATTGGCCACCAAAAAGTAAGACTTTTTCCTGTGAGGATAGGTAAAATCTAAAGTCTATGCGGACAATCCCGCTTCGATTCAGGCCTTGTTATACGTACCAGTCGAAATGCTCGAACGAGGAATCGAGAATTGAACTCAACGGATGGACCATCTGCTGCGGCCAACATTTGAAAGATATAATCTCCACAAAAATAAATGAAAAACAATGTTCTTTCGAATGATAATAATATTTCCCACTAAATTTGAAATGTCTGTGCTTTTTCTTCAAAAAAGTAGGGAACTTCGAAATGGATCACCCTTTATAAGCAATTTAAATACATAAAGTTTCTATTACCTAAGTGTGTTAAGTGTATACCTGTCACGTGTCACGTGGTCTGACGAATTCGCTTCAGGTGAAGTAGTTATTTAATATTTACAAGCCAGATTGCGTTTTTTGAAATTTAATTAAAGTGAAACAAATGAAAGAACTCTCGGAACCACAGCTCGTATATTAGGTAAGGATTTTGAATATTTATGGTAACACTTGAAGAAATTCGTATTTTTAGGCGTTGAGGAAAAATGACGTAAAAGAAGCATATGGAACAGTACTTAACCTCAGTTTTGTGTAGTTAACATAAGCAAATGGGTACGTAATCAAATAATTTCGAATGTTACCGGGTTTAATTTATTATGCTTGACGACACGTTTCATTATTAGAATCGATTTAGTTAATTTCTTCGAAACACAATCGCTGTTACCATAAGTAGGAAGTAACCTTATCAATTGAGGCTAATCGCCGCTAACTTACAGCTAATTAATAGTTTCGCTTCCGTTTTCGTCATATCATGCATGAATTACAAATGTTGTCGTCAAGCTGTAAAGTTTGTGACCTCATGTGGGCCTATCGGTGACTGCGAGTATTTTAAATTTTTTTTTTTCAGTTAAAACCATTTTGTTATAGATATGACCTAGGTTTTCTCAGAAATTGTAGGCCTCTTAACAGTTGTGGAATATTTCTTATGGATGTCCAAACCAATGGAGATCCGAAAAATACGAAAACATCAAAAAAATTCCAAAAAATATTTTGGATGTCCATCAGATAGATCGAAGTAGTTAATACTCTACAGATATCTAAGAAACATAACCTATTCCCGATTCATCACAAATCAACGAAAACGATGGATAAATTTACAAAGTATACCAACGAAGATCTAAACACCCATTATATTCTCCAGATCTTACTCCAACGACTTTTACTTGTCCTTAAACTTAAAGAAAATATTTGCTAGAAAAAAATAAATATATATGTACCTACTATAATTGGTGAGAATGCGATCTCTTTTGAACCAAATATCAGATTACACTTGAAAATGGTATCAAAATGTCGGCAGATAATTAAGAACTTGTAATCAAACATTTGGTGGGTGTGTGTGCTTTCGCCATTCTTTTCAATATACAAAAGAACTTGTCTCGACATAAAATATTTTGCAAATATTTAATTGAAATATACCAATAAAAGCATACTTTCAGGCTAAGAACAACATTTGCAAGTATGCGCATGTGTTGTTTGAAGAATCCGTTTGCCAATCTGTCGACAGTGGCGACCACAATATCAGTACACAAAAGAATTTGCAAGAAAAAACCACACTGAGAGAGAACTTCTGTTAAAACAGACAATCCTCCCACTAGGCGATCTGCTTAACCAAAAACGGTAGTGTACACATGATTTGGTTTATAAAACTTGTGAGATAATATTTTTTATTGTAATATTGAAAACAAAAAAAAACAAAAATCATCAACCCCTAAAGTTCAACGTTGAGAATCTATCTAAAAGCTCTTGTACAATAAAAGGACCGGGAGAAATACTTCATAATTGTCATAGAACTAGTATAATTACTAAACGTTTGGAGGTAGTTAACCCTATACATATGTTTCATGAGGGACCAACCTGAGACATAAGGACAACTGCCCATAGATTTCAAGACCTGTGTATGTACTTTCAAATCCCAAAGAAATGCTGCGAAGAAGTTTGAATAGTAGAAGCCGGAAAGGGATGTATTAACCACAGAAGAGAGGAGCTAACAAAATAAATTTATAAGCACTTATACCAAATATGATCGGAGAAAACCAGAGCTAAGATTAAAATATTATATTGGGATCCACTACGCCTAAGTTAAACGATCGGTAAATCGAAAAATATGATTTTCAACAAGAAAAAAACACTTTCCAAACTTTTAATACCCTTCACAGGTACATTTATAATATAAAAGGATATATACAGATATTTAACTTGATATCGATCGGTCAGTTATATGATATAATGTCACGGTCTGAACAATTGGTTCGAAGATTAAAGAGTTGCCTTGGAGAATGATCTGTGTCCAATTTCGTGAAGGTATTTGTCAAATAAAAATATTTTCCATCCAGTAACGGATCTGTTTTTATAGTAAATATATCCTATAGACTCGTGTGTAGAAGTTCACGCAAGTGAGGAAAGTTCTCTGAGCGCCACTCTATTGGCGACCACAGGACACTTGGTCAAAGACCGGAAGTCGTGAGCTACTTGAGCCATACGTAAAAGAATCGTTTCTGGCCACTCTCAAGTGAATGGCGATCAGAGAACTTTCCTCACTTGCGTGAACTTCTACACATGACTCCATCCTCCTGTTAAGTCTCTGCCGGAGGAAAAAAGAAATAAAATGTTCTCTGATACAGCACCGCACCTTTAAATATTTATCTTTTCCAAAATCGAATATGAGAAGTGTACTTTTTTAGCAAAATATATTTTTAAGGGGGTATTCTGGTCTAGAAATTTAAAAAAATCGAAATTTTGTTTTTTTTTTTATATTTTCAAAGTTTAGGCATTTTTCTGACAGGGCATCCAAACTGGTTCGGCCGGAACTAATCGAACAAAAGACTTTACGCGAAACTTTAAACGCGTTTTTCTCAAAACTGACTTTTTCGGAACCATACCCATGATTTCTCAGGTTCTACTGGACCGATTTACTTAAAATTTTTTTTATAGAGTCTTCTTTATAGGCTTGTCTATGGCTGGAACTAGTCCCATCCCCAAATTTTTATTTTTATTATTTAAAAAAAATTCGAAATAGTCAGCAAAAGTGATCCAAAAAAACTTTTTTTCAGGCAGTCGCCATTTTGTGAAAAAATGTTTTTCCCACTTTTCCGTAGTTCCGGCCATTGCGACATTATTCTGGATTAATATTTTTTTTTTGTGGAACGCAATAATCGGAGGTGATTGCCAAAATTATCATCCGTCTGGCTGCCGAGCCAGTGCAGAAAATGCGAAAGTCAAAATTTTCGAAAACGCTGAAAGACGGATCAGGATAACGATGTAGTTCCTTAAAGACATTCGCCAAATATGGATCGAGAATGGCTAATGGAGTAGGCGTCAGCAACCACGTAAAGCTCGGAGCTGGAACTTAGGCTTCCCTTCAAGGTTTCGGAATACTGTAGTCTCTATAGGTGCAGAGAAGTAGGCACAATGGAGGCACTGGAACACCTTTTATGCATCTGTTCAGCCTTGTCTAGAACTCGTCTGGGAGTTACGCACTTCAAGGGACTAGAGGAAGTATCAAAATTATATTTCAATCATAATGAAAACTTCAGCTCAAAAATAAAGCTGAGCGAACATCCAAATGGCTTACTAAGGGCCTATAGTTCTACGTATGGTGCGACAGTCGGCCAGTAAAACCTAACCTTATCTCCATGCAATGCTGGAGCGGGCTTCTTCTGAAGTAATCCATGCATAGAAGGTATATTCAAGCTAAATGACTAAAGTACAGCCTTTCGGACCGAAACTGTGGCCATAACAGAAGGTGCTAAGTCCATAAACTAAACAGAAAATGCATAAACTCCGTATTGGATAGCCATGTGGTAATTAAGGCTATCCGTAACGGTTCTACTTAGACCCCCCACTTCGTCAGCTCATAATTTTTGAAATTTTTTACTTTTTTTAGTTTTTATTTTTTTTCTGTACTCTTCTAAAATTATCAAACAACTAATAAGAAAATGGATAGTAAAAATATTAATAGCCTTTTTTTACGACACTTTAAAAATTACCTGAAATGCATGCTTCTAGACCAGAATAGAATAAAATAGGAAAGCGGCTGCTGTAAAATTAATGCATTGACATGCGCGACAAATCGACATAACAAAAGGAACGAAACACCTAGTTCTACTCGCAATACCACGCGTTTCTGTACACAACTGGTTTTATAAAATTTTGATAGATGTCAAATACAAACAAAACTCCTGTAGACTCTCATCATACCGTCCCGACCCGACTGTGACATCATTAGATGAGTTGGCCTTAAGAATTTTCAAGAGAAAAGTTTCGCGGAAGATTTATGGTTCTTTGCGCATTGGCAACGGCAAGTTACGTAGACCATGGATTGATGAGTTGTACGAGATATGTGGCGACATTGACATAGCTAAGCGAATTAAGAAATTCAGATTCAGTGCCCACCAGTGAAAGCAGAGGAATACATCCATTCCGTTGGAGAGATCAGGAGCGGCGGGATTTGGCTGCACTTGCTAATCGATCAGAAAACTTTCCAAAGAAGATATAGTCTTTTTCATATACTTCAAATGTACATATGAGAATACGAGGGACACTACAGTCCGTTATGAACATTTCAGTGCCTTTACGATTAATTTGAAACAAGACATCTAGAATTTGAATTCTTTTAATACTTTTATGTATTTGTACAAAGTTTCCGCTTATAAAAAAGGACTATTTATTTGAAATTTGTCTAACTTGAGCCATAGAATTGCGCATTGTAGAAGAACGTTTTCGTTGACGTCGACTCCAATACAATGGAGATAAAGCGCTGGCCAATACCGCCGGCAACTACGTAAGCATTGCCCTCAGTTGAGTCCGCTTCGCAGCGGATTAACACATAGGTGACTATGCTGCCGGTGCCAGCTTGTGGGTAGGTCAGTTGGACCGTCACATCCTTCGCATCTTCATAATTAAAAGCATCGGCGATCTGAGCGACTAACGTATCGCCTGAAATGTGAGCGAGAGAACCATAATTAATCAGTGTGTTTTGAGGGGGTTTCCTGCACAATCAACTTACCATCTACACGACCGCCTAGTTTATACTCGACTGTGGAACCGCTTCTCGCCTGGCCACTCACCTTCTTCAATGCGACCAAGGACAGACCTGGATGATTTTTCTTAAACTCATTGATATCCTTGACCACCGTTATTTGACGCACTTTCTCCGGCGCTATTTCGATGCTGTCATCCCTGACAATACCGGCACTTACAACACTAACAGCCAAAATGGCGCAGAGCATAAAGCCAGCCAAAGCGTAGAAACGTGGCATTTTCGATAAAAAAGAAAACTTGTTAAAACTTTTACAGTTACTATCACTGAATGATAAGTTAATGCGGGGAATTCGCCTATTTATACCACATCGATGAAAAGCCTACAATTAAAGCGACAGAAATCTTATCAAATACAACGAATGATAAACAAAAAAACACCGGCAATAGCGTTGTGAAGTCTTCTCACTGTCCGATTTCGGGATTTATGGGAACTTTTATTGATTTTTTATTGATCACCAGACTTTAAACTTCTGGTTTTTTCTGTATGATCCAGACACTGACCGATTATTGGAGAAGTGACGAAAAGTTTTTCTTAGAAAGTATTAGTTAGGTAACAGTACAGGATGATCTATCTAAAATGAGTTAGGGAAATACTATTTACTTAATAGACGAACCAAGATAATATTACCTCAATTTCTTACCCATGACAGTCTCATCTACAGAACAGCCACGCAGAAAGAGATCTCGGTTATGCTATAAGCTCTGTACATAAGTAATCAACGCGACGAGCTGAATCGATCTAGCCATTTCCGTTTCTTTGTACGTAAGAGATATCGATTTTCTTACCATCGAAAGTAGCATCTACGTAATCAGCCCCTCGGAAGGAGATCAAGTGATCACAGCGGCAAGCCGAATCGATTCAGACATGTCCGTATGTAAGAGAACTTGTTCTTCGGTTTGTGAGATCTTGATTTGAAATTTTGCACACGTCCTTTTCTTCCAAGGAGGCTGATCATTTGTGGCAACTATCGATATCAAACCACTATAGTATATGGGTGCCAATTCCCATGGCTGCCGGTTCTACGTACCGGAATTGAATCGGATTTCATCCGACCAAGGGCAGTCCTTTCGGCGATCTAACCCCGTTTGGATCGGTAAGTGTCAACTTGTGTAATGGGTGCCATAAACACTAGCCGATTGTCGGCTCTAACTATTCTTCCGATCGCACCGAGTTTATTTGCTATAGAAAAGCTTATTTGATCACTGTGCGAAGCTTCGTATGACAGGTTAATTTAATTTTCATATCAATTAATAACATGGCACCCTTAATAGGTAAACTTGACTTATCATTGAAATTAGTTTGGTTTGTTTACGCATAAATGTATGGAGCAATTAAGTATTTCCAATTAGCAAGAACTCTTCGATGCGTAATAGTTTGGCACGGAAGGGTGTCTTCATCTTACTCGAAAGGTCTGGAATTCGTCTCGTACTATTTTTAAAAATTTTTTGAAATATCTTTCCTACAATGGCACATATTTACAATTCTAGGAAATCTTCAACTACCGTTAATCACAGTGAATGACTTTCGATTACCGTTACTGATTTATAGACATTATCTAGCTTATCAAATGACTCATTACATACAAAGTTTAGTATTTATAAACATACATACGTGCATACAAATTTATGTGTACATATATTTAGTATATACAAATACGATCTTATCAATATTTTCATTTACATTTGCACATAATACATACCTACATATATACACATAAATATGTATATCAGTATGTACATATTTATCAGTTGTCAATATTTTTATATGAAAGGTACTATATAACAAAACAAAAAAAATCACAGCACGCTGAAACCCCTCGGGAACGAAAGATAAAATAACAAATATTAAGGAAAGAATAATTTATGGGCGAACTGAGGGCCGAAAAAGGAAGAGGAGGGGCGTGATTTCTACAACAGGTCCCTTAGAAAAAAGTTATGAGACAATGTTGCGGGTAATGAAAAGGTCCACAACCGCCGCCTGGCGATCTGAGGTCGGGAAAAAGAAGGGAAGGGACGAGGTTGAAGTTTATGAATGATTTATCTCGATTTCTGGCAAAACTGCGAGTCCTATAAAAAAAAGTTATAAGGCAATGTTGTAGCTAATGGAAAGACATAACTTTTGTATACAAACTTTTTTCACAAAACCTCAAATTTTCTGCAAAAAATTCAAAAAACCAATTTTCTGGGTTTTTTTAAGTACAAAACATTTTTTTCACAAAATTTGGTGGAAACTTACTTTTTTATGTGTCAAATACTGCTAACTTCAATCAACATTCAATCGAAAAATCGAATGTAAAAAATTGAGGTTATGTGAAAAAACTCTATATACAAACGATACAGACCTTATCATTACCTACAAGATTTCCATAGAAGTAACCACTATTTTTCCTTTTTCCGACCTCAGACCGCTCTAACTTGAATTATTTTTCCTTCAATATTTGTTATTTTATTTTTAGTTTCCGATGGGTTTCAATCTAGCATGAATTTCTCTCCTTCTTTATCATATTCAAGGGCTTCTGCACCAGTCTAAAACATGTATGCCTGCCACTCCAGCTCATCAAGTGTTAAAAATCAGGCCTTCCGACTACTGTAATGCTTCTGACAGCGATAATTGATTGTCATAGAAACCGTGACATAGCTGACAGACATTGTATGAAGTGGTGTAGATAACCGTAGATTCGTAGTTGTCTGTAAATAACGAACAACTTCCGTTCGGCTGCTCAAATATGAATGTACATCAATTTGTAGTATTTTAGTTTTGGGTATTTTGTTTTATAGTACTTTTAAATAAAATTATATTTATTAATAAAATTATTTTGAAATAATATTTTTTTATGCAATTTAAATTAATATTTTAGTATTATTATTAATTTGCTAACCTCAAAACCAAAACAATTAATAAAACAACAACAATTAATAAAATTATTTTAAATAATAATTTTTATGAAATTTAAATTAATATTTTAGTATTATTATTAATTTCCTAACCTCAAAACCAAAACAAATAAACAAATAGCATACGTTAAAATCATTTATTGCATATTTTTTTCAGACTTATATTCTACTTTTGCAATTCCTTTAAAAATAAGAAATAAATAAAATTGTTAAAAGTGTGTAAAGAGGTACATACATACATACATAATAATTTATATGAAATATATATTTTCGTTTCAAGAAAAGAACGTTATGTATCACACGAAATATACACAAAAATGATATAAATTACAAAGTTACAGATTCAATTACATGATTTACTTAAATTATAGTACTGTTCCAGAAACTAAGGTCCCATATGCTCTTAGTAATAAATTATAACATTTGGAAGATAAAATTTCTTAAAATTCTCTATGTATAGTTGGCAATGTTGAAGCATTTCATTATGTATCTATAAAAAAGAATATACCTACATATAAAAAATGTTAGCATAGGTCTTTAGCGCCGAAAAGTCAGCGTGATCTCAAATGTTCAAGGCCATTTTCATATCCATCCACGTCAAAAACCAGTACTTAGTTAAAACTTAATAAACTTGAGCGCGTTAAGACGCTTGGAACGGTTATCGATGCAGTGACTTCCACATATACATACACATAAATATGATTGTTTTTGTTTTTCTATCGTTTCATAACATAGTTACAGTTATTGCTTGATTTTTGTTTACGTTTCGTCAGCACGTTTAGCCATAAGAATTAATATCATACTTCGTGTGCCCTTCTTCGCAAGCTTCGGTTTTATAATTTTGCATTATAATTTCGCTTACACAACTAAAATTACGAGCAAACATGTACAAGAGCTCGTATATTTTCACAAGCATATATTTTCATAAGTAATACATACATACTATGTAAGTATTAATACATACAATCAATCCCATTGTAGACAAACTTCACTGCAATTTGCGTCTCTGCTCACTTTAAAATCTTAAAAATCTGTTCAAATTCAACAAATACATTTCATAATTTCCTCGTTGCTAATGAAACCCGTGCTGCATTGCTGTTGAGGCATGCCATTTACCACCTGGGCTTGATTGCTTTGAACCACCACTGCTGATAACCATCGTTGACGTCGCAATGTGCCAAGAATAGCTGCTGTGATGTCGGATGCACGGCCATGCATTTCTTGTGTGTGCGATGCAGTAAATGCTTGGTGTTCTCATCATAATTCCACGGACCGTCCACTGTGCCCAAACGGCATACAGCTAATTTAATGCCCTGACGATCCGCTTCCACGCAACGCTCACCCACACCCAGTTGACCGGCGGCATTTAGACGTATCAGTTGATTATTACCACCGCCGTGGCAGTGTGAGAGTCCCATGATGGCAGGCGGCTGATGACCCATCGAATCGAGACAACCATCTGTGGCGACGGAGCGCAATTCGCCCCAATGCAAATTGGCTGGCAGTGCGGGGAATTTGTCATACACATCGTATGCTATATTATCCATAAACCACTGGAAGGATTTGCAATTGAGACGCTTCTTCAGCGCCAATTGTTCGCTAATATCGCCCATATCGAGATAGCGCGCCAGCGGTTCACGTGTATAGAAGTACTCTTTGTGTGTATCGTCAAACCATGTTTCGATGACACGTTTGTAATTGATTGTTATCAGTGGTCCTTTCTTGGCTTGCGCCAATTTGCCAAAGTTGTAGGGCATGAAACCGCGATAAACGTGTCCAACGCGCGAGCATGGCACCCATTCAATGCTGCCACCACATTGCCAGATCTTAAAACTCAATTCGAAGTTTTCACCGCCCCAAACCAATAGACCCGGATCGTATGCTCCCAATTCTAGGAAATATTCACGATTAATGGCAAATAGGCCGCCGGCATGTGTGGGACTGCGGTAAGGTTCCGAGTTGTGTGCGCGTCGTCGTTGTTCGCGTTTGGGCACTTCGTTCTCCTTGTACAACATACCCCATTCGAAAATGCCACGGAAATGCGCATCGCTGCCATAGACTGGCCGATATTCGAAGGTTTTGTGATCAATGCCATCAATAATGGGCACAGTCATCACCGTGCGATCGCGATAGATGGGCGCCAGCAGCGGTGGCAGCCAGTTCGTGTTCACTTCGCAATGTGCATCGAGGAAGACAATCACTTCGCCTGCAAAGCGAAAAGTAAATTGGTTAATATGTCTATTTTCAAAATTAAAAGGTTCGCATGTTTAATATTTTGCTTACCACTCGCTTCTTGGGCACCTCGCGAACGCGTACGTATTAGACCCTCTCGCTCGTCATTGCGTATAAGTTTTACCAAACCATTGAATTGCAGCAAATAGTTATCCAACTTCTCTCGTAAGTCCCGCTTATCCGAAAAATCATCCACCAGCACTATTTCATGTAATATATGCTTAGGCGAGCGGTCGATCACCGAATGCACTGTGCGCATGAGGACTGAGAAACCCTCATTGTGAAAAACAATAATAACACTAGTTTTAGGTAAATCATAGGGATAGTCCCAATGTTTGCACTCCTCCAATCGTGAATCTCGCACAGAGCGATGCATTGATATTTCATCTGAACATGCAATATTCATGCCATACTCCATTTCAGATTCATCTGCGAGATTCTTTTTGTCGGCAGACAGTTGATGCGCATCACCATTCTCGCCGGGTCCGACACGTTCTTCCACATTTTTTGGTTCAAAATTTCCAAGACCTAAAAACAAGAAGATAGTTAGAATTGTAAGAAAACAAGAAAACAATAAGGTCTAATATAAATATAAGAGCAAGCCGACGAGCAAACAAGAACGCGTGACATTGTTTAAATTGTTTTTTTGTTTTTAAGACAATATTTCGCCACGAATTATTTCTGCGAGCACACCTTTTCAATTTCTTTGTGTTTAATTAATTTAATGCATACGTTTCGATAGCGGGTAAAAAAAGAAAATTTACAAAATTAATCTTTTTTTTTTGTTATCAGCTTTGAGCGCTAAAATATTTTTGATGTTCGAAAAATTAATTAGTATATTTATGATTGCTGTATTCTTTGTAACAAATATTGCTCATACGCGGGCACAAACTTGTACTTGAATTCAGTAAAACAGGTTGTTCATAAAGTAAATTTACATTTGGTTAAAAAACTGCTGCATGCGCTTCACTCTTTATAATAATACCCAAACATTGTATTAAAAATAAAACAAGGTCACAACTAGTCAATGAACTTTTTACCGGTGAAGTTAAAGTAAATAAAACAAGTTTACAAACTAAAATGTTTACAAATTATGGTATCTTACCTTCAACCAATTTTGGCGCCTCACGCGGCCTTCCCTCTAATCGTAAATGGTTAAATCTGGCGAATTTGCCGTGATAACTACTTGATCCACGCTTTGTATCACCCCATGTGACCAGTAGAAATATTAGCGGCAGTATAATGCAACAGCACAGCGCTATGCGACATAATCGACCTCCACGAATATTACTTACACGCATTTTACAAACAAAAGTTATATTATAAAATAAATGCTTCCAACTGCTTTAGTACTATGTTACTTGATATGCTACAATTCCACTTTCAGCCGACATTAAAATCTGTCGACGTGTCGCAATAGCGGCTCAAGCTACCTACGATTTTCGCACTGCGGATTAAACTAAAATTAACAAGTGTATACGAGTAAAAAACACAACCGAATGCACTAAATTAGTGTTTATTAGTCGACGTAAACAAAGGGGCTAAAACTACAACTATATTTTTTTGTATTCTTATACAGCAGCAATATAAAAGATTACGTTTTAACAATACACTTGTATATCCATTTCTGTAAGTAAATATGCACAGCTGAATCCGAAATTAATTTCAATCAACATTTTCACCTATAGAATCTAAACAGTGCTCGAACTGTGAAATTGTTTTCGATGGTGAACTAATGTCTGGTAGATTTCGATTAACATGTGTTTATATGTTCAGTTATATACATTTCTTATTTTATTTGATATAAACTTAAATACATTAATAATTAATAAATGTAATAATAAATTGTAGAAATATTTCTTATTTTGTACCTTAAATGGTAAGGAATTTATAAAATTTATCAATTTCTTGTCAACATTCTTTCAAATATGCAGCTCAGCTAATATTATTGCTCCTTAAATTCTCACCACAATTTGAAAGATATGTATCAATATTATTGAGTTGATCCTCATTGTGAATTTATTAACGCTCTTCAACATAAAAGAAGAAAAAGCTATTCGAATTTTGTAAAAGCGCTCAATGGCGCAAAAGGAAGCATAAATAAAAATGCGTAAAAATGCGCAACTTCCTCGCACATCCCGAGTTAATGAGAAAATAATCGAATATTACTTAAAATTTGGACAGGATCGCGATCTAGAAAAGTATATGCGTCTATATTCACCATGCGGAAGTCGCAGCGATTGCAAAAGTCGTAGCAGCACAACAACAAACAGCAGTTGCCGTAGTGAAGATGAAGGACGCAGTATGAGACGATTGTTTCATCAAGAAACGGATACGACCATAGAAAGTGATTGTGAGCCGAAAGAATTTATAGTGCCAATAAAAATGCAGACTAATAACACTATTGGAAAGGGACTGAAGTCGAAAGCAGACGAGGTGAGGCAACCAAGAAAAATACTAATTAGTTTTTCACAATTACGTTTTTAATATTTAGTGCACATCATCTGCTCCTGACTTGCATACACCCCCACCCAGTGATCATAGGAAAGGTCAAACTAAACAAACACAAACTCCTGAATCCATAGCAAAGTCACACAGACGTCTCGAATGGGATTCTTTAGGCGATGTCGGTTATAAAAAGTCATTATCAACTAGCAATATCAGCATTTTAGAACGTTCTGTGCTTAAGGAATATTTTCAAGAAATTTCATCTATGAGCAGTTCGAAAAAGGAAACCAATACTGTTGAGTGTTCGAAAACAACGAAAAAACATGTCGATGAAAAAGTTCAAACACAGAAAACTGAGAAAAATTCAAAGCAACATATGCACGAAAGTAATACACCGCCTTTAGCTTCCAGCACAATGATGCAATTGGAAAAAGGAAAGAGCAACAAGTCTCTACCGAAATTGGTCTCTAGAAGCACATCAATGTCACTACAAAAGAGATATGATCAATATGCGCAAACTTCTGCATATGTACCGCCACAGTACATATCTCGGGAAGTGCAAGTGACATTGTCCAATACGCCTTCTGTTTCATCTTCGAACGCAGCGGGCACTGCAACTCCGAGCAGTTTCGATTATTATTCCTCCCGTTCGGGACGATCCACAACAGACGAAGAAAAACGTGTTGAAAAAAGTGCTTTGAAAAGTATCCATCAAAATGTTGTAAAGTCCAAAGTTAGCGAAGAGTCCGTGCACCCATTCGTAGCAGAAATTAATGAAATGCTGTCGTCTTGCAAAATAGCTGACTCGAGAAAACACAGTTCCAAACACGAGAGTATAGTAGGGGATTTACAAAAAGTGCACGATACTTTGAAAAAAGTTCTGAGTGAAAATAAAGAAAACTCCTCTTCAACTTCATCGCTCATCAACTCGCCACAACTGAATCTAGGCATACAACTGCTGTGTTCACTAATAGATGCAAGAAGCTTAAGTCAAAAGCAAAAGAAAAGACTCGTACGAGATATCGTAAAACGCATATCAACTCTCAATGCCGACGAGGATGGTGATGCCGCGGAGATTGCTGCCGCACATATTAGCAATGCATTGACGGCACAAATGGAGAAATGTGAAACACAGAAGAATGAAAATGAAAATATGGAAGCAACACCCCAAACAAGTTCTGCGGTTACGGTAGCGAGAACTGGCAAAGCTACGATGGACATGAGCGATATAGCGAGTAATTTACCTTCCAGTACAAGCAGCGAAGGACTTGACGAACGTCTTATGCGTATAGATGGTAATGAAATTGACATTTAAGCAAATTAATTTTTAATTCATATTGTTTTCAAGTTTTAAAGAAATCATCGCTGCCTACAACTTCTGCCAAGGCAAGAGCTCAGCTGGCCGCTGAAAATACCGAGTATGCGCACACGCGGATAAGTGCTGGCACCCAAGTGGAAGAGACAGATGTCCCACAACCGAAATACAGTAATATGCAGGAGATTCCCGAAAGTGCTGAAACACAGAAAAATTCACTGCCAAATGAACCAGTAAATGTAAATAAAGGCACGGACAAAGATTCTTCAGCCTCTAAAGCTAGCTCTACATCTAAAGATGTCACCACACAGAAAGCCTTAATAAATATTGAAAGTGGTGGCGCTTCTGACACAGATGCAGACGTAGCTGCGCATTCTACAATGCGCGAGTGGCTGAATCCTATGACGCAATCTGAAATTGAATATGAACAGAAGAAGTTAGAAATGGCAAAGGTAGCCGCCAAGAGAAATAAACTAGCCAAATGCTTTGCAAGTGAAAAAATCGAGCCGGAACGAAAATCACAACTGCAGTGGATACAATCGGAAATCGAACGCTTAGAAACACTACGTTGTCTCTTGCTAAAGCCGAATATAGAGCGTCAAAATTTTTTGGATGTGCATGAATCGATTCCACTAAATGTGGAAAAACTTTACGACACCGTGTTTACGGACACAAAGTTGGCTTCAGCGACCAGCTCGGCGACAACCAGCGCACATAGCAGTGGAAATGGAAAAGCGATGCAGGAAATCGAAGTGATTATTGAGGAGTCAAACGAGGATGTTATTAAATTAGATGAGAAAACGAAATCGACGAAACAACGCAAGCGGGAAACGCAAATCATTTACGACAAGTCCGTTGAAACTACAAACACATATGACAACTTAGTGCCAGGGAAAGCGCTTTTCCGCACTATGACCGAGACGGTGACCACTAAAGAAGAACAAGTACTGCCACCAGCTGTTAAATTAACAGACGAATCCGCACCAACAGCTCCACCGAAGCAATTGCCAAGTGCCAAACAACAACGCCAGCAGCAACGCTCCAAAATTGACACACCTTCCGG
This sequence comes from Bactrocera zonata, assembly GCA_037783105.1. Lineage (NCBI taxonomy): Eukaryota > Metazoa > Arthropoda > Insecta > Diptera > Tephritidae > Bactrocera > Bactrocera zonata. Next base: position 54,976 of record JBAWJQ010000660.1, on the reverse strand, counting down.
AGATAGTAACGACGGCGAGAGTGTCGGCTCATTCGCACAACAACGTAAACGTGAGTTTTTAGAGCAATATCACCTGAAGAAACGCAGTCATTACGAGTCATTACTACACCAGCAGCAACAAATGTTAATCCAACAACAACAACAGATTATACATGAGTTGCAGCAGCGTTGCAACACAATCACGCATACACCAGCGGCGCCAACAACTGGACACTATTCTGTGCCCCGCAATATGCCCACCAATGGCTATTGTCAGTGTGCCTCAACGCAGCGTCCAGCGTACCATCAAGCGTATTTTCATCAACAGCACAACAACACGTGTACAGCGCAAGCGCGAACCAATATTATGTGTTCCCAACCGACACAGCCACCCTGCCCACCGGCATGTCCACCGCGTGTGCAGTCCCAGCAGGGCAATGCAATCAATTACTCCCATAAAACACAAACCATACACAGCGAGCAATCGACTTCGTCAATATTTTGCATTTCATCCGAGGTCTCCATACCGATGGGCTCAAGCAGCACAACCAGTTCCACCACAACAACTACACATCAGTATGACGACGTGGCTGCCGTGACTGCTGCTGCACCAGGAGTAGCTGTACAAACTGGCGATTCTTTACGACGCTCACAGCCGATTTTCGGTAGACGCATACAATACAACTCAGCGCATTTGAATGTACCACAGTATTTCGCTTATAATCCACAACCCGTTTGTTCTGGCCAATCGATTTGCGTGCAAGTGAAGCCGAAAGCCATTGCATATGTTATACAATTCGAAAAGAAAACTACATCGTCTACAACTACAACAACCACAACAACAACCAGCGCAACATCAGTCGCCAGCAACCAATATAATACACCGCATCCCAGCAGCGAGTCCAACGATTTGCTACGTGAAGATGCACAAGCGTGCGCATTGCAGGACTATCTAGTACGTGCCAAACCGCAATTCATTGCGCACACAAAGGAGCGTAAGGCCATACTCAATCAAATACAAATGCTGCGTCAGGAGCGTGGTAAGGAATTGCGCGACATTATTGAGAATGCCAGTGAAAATTCGTTGGAGACGCGGTTGCAACATTTGCCGCCACCCGCAACTAGTAGGTGTCTTAGATATGCATATCATTGCATTTTAATTAATTTGACATTTCACTTTCAGAGCGTTTGCGCATTTTTGCCACCAAAGAGATGAAGGCAATGACACAGCGGCATTGTGAGAATTTACCAGAGGTCTTGAAGCAGCGCGAACGCAAGCGTGAAGAGCGACGTCGACAAGGCAACCGCCTAATCAGAGATCTCTTTAATCAGGTGAATTTTTTTGATCTGTTTACCGTTAATTAATTAATTTATATTGTCTAATATATTGTTATATTTATATTTTGTTTATTTTATTTCTTTTTTTTTTTTTTGTAGCGTTTACAACGTCGTGTACGTACAGGAAAATTGTCATTAAACCATAGTAAAACCGTTATTTAAATGGAGAGGCCAAACCACCCTGCATTTATTTGTTCAAAATATATTTATATAGTGAAATTAAAATTTAGTAAATAAAATAATAAAAAAAAGCAGTGCACGGATTTGTTGCAATGAAAAATAAATTAAAAATACCATTAAATTTGTGACTAAAAATGCGTTGTGTTCAAATATTTTATACAAATAACAAAAAGGGTGCGAAGAAATGCTGCTCTGACTGCTTACACGCCGACCGTCATTGCAATTATGTTGTTTGCTGTTTACAGTCATACATTTCAAATGCAGCGCCCGAGCTTTCGAAAAATATAACAATTTCAGCGAACTATAGGCATATCTTGGCGTTTAATCGAAGTAATTTTCCAAAATCGTGAGTTTTTGTTATTTTGTTTTTATTTATTTTTGTAATTTTTTATGCGGTAGCATTTGATTATAGATATTTACGTTAGTTGTAAATTTTAATTACATACATATATTGAAATAAGTTGATGTTTTAACATGGTTTATAGGGAAGTCAACAGCATAATAACATTTTTTTTTACATTTAGTTTCATTAATTAACTATTTAATACATTTTAACTTTTATGCAAACACTTTTCTCATAAATACCTTCTTAAAAACAATACGTGGATAAAAACATCCCTACTTTTTGGAGCATTATTACGCTTGCTTTCGAGTAAAATACAAAGCCAAATAACAAATCGCTAGAGCATATAAGCATAAATTATTCGTTTTAGTATTTCTGTCACCAAAATAAATTATTAGAATTTTCACTTTCACCATGCTATATCAAAAAATTCTTTTCCTAACCTATAAAAAGTTAAATGTTTAATTTTTTGCATTTTTTCAAAGTTTTCGTAATATTAGCTACTAAAATGTTATTGAAAGGTTTACCATCCAAAAACCTCGCACTCCAACCATAGTCATATAATAATGCTTAATTTTTGGTCATTCTGAGAAGTCTACTGCATATAAGTGAACAGTGCGATATTTAGACCTTTAGAACAGTTCTGGTGTTTTGAGTGCAAACAAAATAAAATTAGGTCTCTACTTCTAGCAATTCATCCAGTTTTTTTTCTAACAGCTCGCACTCGAGTTGTATAACAATATAAATTATATTTACACACTATTAATAATATTATAAGAGAAATTTTACTACAAAGTGTCGTTGGTTTCCTTAATGCTATTAATTGAGGTTAAGTTTCTGCGGCCCTTGTACCGTAATTAGACATTTATAATAATTCGCATTTTTTTATGAAAAAGCAAGCAAGCTATTATAATTTAGCCAATTGTAATTAACACAAGTAAGCTTTCGTTATATAAAAATTAATTTTTATTGCCAATAAATTAATTTCGAGAAATTGTGAATATGACGTGTGTGCAGACATTTTTACACTCATGCGATGTTAATGCACTTTCCTTTGTTTTGCTTTGCTGGCAGCAAAATCCAACTGCACTATACAGTTATTCATGCGTATGTCAAAATGCTGTGATTTAAATACTTTTCATGGCTCATTTAGGCTAGCATATTAAGATTTTAGTTTGGAATGTAGGAATTCTAATAAATATTTATATTTTTTAACATTAATGCAAACACAACTAAATATAATATTTATAGAAAATATGTGTTTACTAGCGCCAATTGATAGTAGGACGGTTTAAACGATGCAAGGCTAACGATTTTTAAAATTGTGGTTTAGGTTAAATGAAGTATGCTGATGTGTTTAGTGGAGAGATTTTGCAAAACAAGGGACTTAAATGTGCTAATTCATTAATTATTTAATTAATTTTAATTTTTCTTCTTCTACAATTGCTTATTTTATCAACTATAAATCAATCACATATAAACCGCTGTCCGTTGTACCAAATATTAGCATTTAATACTTTCACCGTTAATTTAACTATGTTCGTTAAAAAGCCTACAAATCAATACTATTTTGTTCATGCTAAGTTTTACTCGTTTATACGCTTTATTTTCTCATGTACGGCTCGCTCAATAACCGCCCAACACCGTTGGTCAACAATTGCTTCACGTTGCAATATTTACGCACCATTTTTCCAATTTTTTTGCATGCATATGTGCTGCTCTTTAGCATAAGTTATAATGTGTAATAAGTTAATTTAATGTTACGCAAATTTTCGTTTTTATATATGTATATATGCATTTTGTTAGTTCATACTTTTAACACAATGTTGTCTTTATATTCAGAAAATATCCTTAAGCTCCACTATTGACATGTTGAATTCCTTTCGTACTAGTTACTGATCCTTAGCCAATCCTAAGAAATTTTCTTCTTCCATTTTTGAGAGGAATTTGATGGCTCTATGCTGTGGTTCCGTTTGTCGCGCCATATCAATCAGACCGAGCAATGTTTTGATGCCAATGAATATCCTATACAATAATAAAACACAAATGGGAATTAGCAAAAAAAAAAAAAAACAAATTTTTCGTATTTTACTCACTTTTTGCCAGACATCTTCTTGCCAATAGCCTGTAATTCGCCCTTGCTGAATATCTCGGCATGTTCGAGCACGGCTAATACATGTTCTGGACTAGACAGATTGGGTACATGCAAGATGGAAGTGAACGCCGTCAACATTTCCATTTCCTCCAAAACAGCACTAAACGCAGGCCATGCAAAGTACACAATTATTTAATTATATTTTAAGAAATAAACAGTTGTTGTAACCTACCGTCTGCTTGAAGTGACCAAAATGAGCAGTTTGCGTCCTTTTGGCGGCTGTTTCTTTAACAAAACCAACAACGCTTGCAATGTCAAATTAGAGTATCGTGGACCAATTGAACCGTAGTCTAACAAACGTTCGACATTGTCAACAACAATGCAGCTTAAAGTGGAACGGTAAGCATCATCGAATATCTATGGTAAAGCAGTCGAAAAAAAATGTTAAGAAACTATTTTTTCATGCGATCAGCTGTTTTATATTTACTTTTCGAATGTGTAAGCATTTGGCTGATTCGGTATAACCGACCATATCTTCGGGTGAGCACACTTTAACAAATGGAAAATCGGACATTTTTGCCAATTTAGCAGCCAACGCGGTTTTGCCAGAATTGGGTGAGCCCTCAATGAGCACCGACACCAAGCCGGAGCTTTCGGTTGCCTTCGCTTGTTGCACATACAGCATGCCGTCTTCAAGTAGACTGGCCACAGGCTGTCCCCAGTTGATTATGCCACGTGAAAGCATGTTATCTAATATCTCCTGTGCTGTGCCAAAGGCCTAGTGGAATGCAATGCAATATTAGTCAGTAAAAAGTCTTTTATTTCTATCAGTTGTCTACTTACCGGCTTAATGTCATTCTCTAGCGCGTGCAAGAAATCAGAGCGTGTAACTTTAAGCTTCTCCATCGCTTGCGGATCAACATGCACCTTCGCGTCGGCTTTAATCAGGCGATTCATAGCGGTAGATTGTGCTGCACGCACCAAACCTTCCAGCTCAGCACCACTAAAGTTCTTCGTTAATGTAGCGATTTCCTTTGAGTCAACATCACCGGCAATCTTGTTGAACTCCCGCATACGCTTCGTATGAATATTCAGAATTTGCACACGACCCTCTTCGTTGGGCAAACTAATTTCCATTTGCACCTCCAAGCGACCGGGTCGCAGCAAAGCTTCGTCAATCATGTCACGTCTGTTTGTCATGCCGATCACCAAAATGTTGTTCAGTTGTTCGACACCATCGATTTTAGCGAGCAATTGATTGACCACTGTATCATGTACGCCACTATTGCCAGCAACCGAACCACGGGCTTTGCAGATCGCATCTATTTCATCGAAAATTATAATATGCAAACCGCTGTTGGGACCAAGCTGCAGACAAAGAGAAAGCAATGTGACTACTATGGTTGCTTTTATTATAAATTTTATTTTCTGCTTACCCGTTTTTCCTCTTCCTCAGCCTCGGCAAAGAGACGTCGTATATTGGCCTCTGATTCGCCTACGTATTTGTCCAAAATTTGTGGGCCATTAACAATTTTCGGCTCGCGCGCATTTAACATAGTGCCAATTTGACGTGCCATCAGCGTTTTACCGGTACCAGGTGGGCCATACAAGAGTATGCCTTTAACGTGTTTGCAGCCCAGCTGCTCCACTAGTTCCGGTGGGAAGACACGGGACGCGAAAGCACGTCGGAATATGGCATTGAATTCCTTATCCAAACCACCGATACCCATCTTGCCGAAATCCCAATCTGGATTGATAATTGATTGACGTACTATTTTACCCTTTGACTTGCCTTGCAAGTTTAGTGAAGAATTCTCGGCTTTCTCAAATTGTACGATTGTATTGCCAAGTATGCGGCCAAAGCGTACATTTTTGGTACTTGTTTCTTTACCTTCGCCAAGTGATTTGGGGTCCACAGCTGTAACGTGAAATAATTAATTATTATAATTTTCATAAGAAAACATGTATTAAATAAAACAATAATTTCACCTAAAATATCGTGTACTTTTGTTTATTATTACTATTATTGTTTTCAAACTCACCTTCCAATGTTTTGACGGCAAGTCCTAACAGCTTTTTGCCCTGAAAGTCGAAGACCAAGGTCTGACCAACAGTTAATGGCATGCCAGCAAATTGCATTAAAAACTCTTTAGCCATCTGATCGGAGTCGTAGGGTTCCTGGGAGGTACTGTAGATAAAATAATACAAAAAAAATAGCTATTATTTGTTCTTGTTTACGAAGGAGGGTAGTAAGTAAATAAATCGATAATGTGAAATATTGCATAAAAACTACTTTACATTTTCTTCTGCAAAAAGTCTGTCTCGAAGGAGACAAGTGTTATGACATCGGAATTGGCATCAAAACGATAAGGTCTCACATCGATATCCTGATTGATGGATAGTGTGGCCCATTTTCGTTGCACTAGCGAAAATCCAACATGACCCCGTGCCACCTCGTTGGTATGCAATAATGCAAATATGTAATGTTGTCCAGGACCAGGTGATATGTCGGCATACCTTGAGAATGTACCAAATTACCATTATATACTTTGAAAATTATTGTATGCAGTTTGTATATTATTGAAAATTTTTTTCCATACGTACTTAACATCCTCTGGAAAATCGTTAATATTCACGATGGCCTTGTTTGTTACCGACAATTCGTCTGTGGGACATTTTGTTGCTTTCAAACGCTGTAAAAATATATTGCAATTAATTTTAACACCGCAATTGACTTATGAAACTGTTATTCAACCTACGTAGGACATTTTGGTATTACACACTGCACAAATAGAATTCAATTATTGACTATCTTCTTAATTGCGAAAGTATCTAGCCCGACTGCTGCTTTGGAGAAAAAATCCAGGGAAAATAAGGGTAGCTGCTTGTTCTTTCACTTCTATTCCGAATATCGATCCATAAATTGGCATGTATGCATTTACCTGCGAAGCAGAAATTTCTAAATAAACTATTCCAACGTAATCTTTATAATTCTTGCTTGCTGATATTTATTATAATTAGTTAGGTAGAAAAAAAAGTTAAATTTCAAGGTATAAAAATGTAGTATTTTTATACAAGAGCTGTAACATAATAACGTACAAACTATACTTAATATTCGAAGTACGGAATTCAAAAATCGTGTTTTATGAATATTTGACGGTTGCTTACTTTATAAAATAAATATGTGCGACATAATATTTTTAATTGACAATTATGCAATCTTCTATTAAATTTATATAGCTTTAGAAGTTATAAGAGTCTTTTCAATTTATTTAATTAAAATATATCGTATATTACGTTTACGATATATGAAGGTACAACGTGATATTTGAAAAAATAACATGCTATAATTTTGTTGCATCAGTGTGAACTGTCAAAAGTTTGTTTATGTTTGTGATAAAAATCCTTTGCAACATGATTTATTCAATGACACACACATTAAAAATAACAAAAAAGTTACAAAATAATGCTTGTAATAAATGCTATGTACCACGTCAGTATTTATGGTAATTTCACAACGCCTATCATTGTTTCTTCACCGGAAGCGAGGCTAATGGTATTATACAAATTTAACTTTTGCTGTTAAAATGTTACTAATCTGCTATAACCCTTTCACCACCAAGTTGGTGCTAATTGCAGCCACCATGAACTCACTTTTTAGAATCTTGGACGTACACCACACAAATTGTAATCGTGTTTTATTAGAGCAGCACAATTGTCAGTTTTAATTGTTTTATTTATATGTCTTACCATTGATATATTAATATCATTTTTATCTAAATAGAGTTTTAGTATTATTATTCACTCCTTGAGCAATTTACTAATAATTGAAAACTGATTACGTCTGTATTTATACATGTTTTTGATGACATATGCACATAAAGCTGTCAATTATTATATCTTCTATTAATTTAAAATGGTTTTAAAGTTTATAAGAGTCTTTTCAATATAAAACGTATTTATTTAATTGAAATATGTACATATATCGTATATTAGGTTTTCGATATATGAAGATGTAACATGATATTTGGGAAAAATAGCATGCTATAATTTTGTTGCATACAGTGTGAACTGTCAAAAGTTTGTTTATGTTGCATGAAATGCGTCAACTACAAGTATAAAAATCCTTTGAAACATGATTTATTCAATGACACTCATGTTAAAAATAACAAAAATAGCTTGAAAGCATTTTAACTTCATAATTCTGACAATCTAGCCGCAATTCTAGCAATTTAAAGCATGAAAGAAGTTACAAAATAATGCTTGTAATAAATACTATGTACTACGTCAGTATTTATGGTAATTTCACAACGTCCAACATTGTTTCTTCACTGGAAACGATGGCTAATGGTTATTGTACAAATCAGAGGCGGATTTGTTGTTAAAATTTAACTAATCTGCTATAACCCTTTCATCACCAAGTCGGTGCTAATTGCAGCCACGAAGCACTCACTTTTTAGAATCTTGGAAGTACACACAAATTGCAATCGTGTTTTATTACAGCAGCACAATTGTCAGTTTTAATTGTTTTATTTAAATGTCTTGCCGCTGTTATATTAATATCATTTATTTTACCTAATTGGATTTTTAGTATTATTCACTTCTTGAGTACTTTACTAATAATTGCAAACTGATTACGTCTGTATTTATACATGTTTTTGATGACATATGCATATAAAGCTGCCAGATGCCACAAAACACATTTATAAATAAACTTTTGAACTCGTATAAGGCACATACAAATAAGATACCTTTTAAACCTCTAATTTTATAATTTCCAGGTTTTCGAAAAAAACAGGTTTTACACAATTTTTTCTTTATAGTTTGTTTTTATTGTATATTATCCTTAAATGTATCAAAAATTACTGTGATTAGTATAGCTCTTAATCCTTTTAAATCTGCTTTGCATGAATAGACACTCGCGTTTAATGAGAATGTAAATCACATGTAATTACGTCGAGAATATTGGGACGTTCCCTGGTATCCGTGCTGTGAACCCCCACCACTTGGTCCAGGTGGCATAGGCGGTGGTACATTTGATGGATAATGTGAATTCGTATTCAAAGCTGGGCCTCCCCATGGCGCTGCTGGTGGCATATTATAGGGTGCTATGGGTGGTGGAAGAGGTGGCGGTACGACACTCGATGGTCCACCAGGACCTGCGTAATTATGTGGTGGGGGTTGAGGTGGAGCAGGAACTTTTGAATTATAAAGCGAATGTATTGGATGTGCAGTTACTGAAGAAGGTATCGGATACATATTGTGATATGTTGAGGCCATACCGACTGTAGGTATAGCGGCAGGTTCTCCAACAGTGGTTGCAATTGGGCCAGAATTTGCCAGTGATCTAATGGTCTGAATATTACTCAGCTCACTTGCAGCTGTTATCGCGGGTTGCGCATTTGTGACGGAGTTAAAAGTACTAGGTTGTGGTGGCTTTAGTTTTGCAGCGGGTGAACTCGTGTTAGCAGTGGTAACTACAGGTTTGGTTGGTGTAGGACTATCTGCGCGACTAGGTGGTTTTTGTGGTGGACTATTGGATTCAGGTGTCTCTTTTTGATTAGGTTGATATAAGTCTAAAACTTGATGGCATATATCCTCAAGTATCTCCATTGTTACATCTGATACAAACATGTCCCACCAACGGTTATGACTCGGCTGACGTCCAGCCCAGTCGGCGACGGTAAATTTGCTCAGCTTACTAGCAAGATGTATAAGTGCCACTGCGATAATTTCGGGTTCCCATTGCAAGCAAACAACCGTGCTAAGGGAGTCATTTACGAAATTCCAAGCCATTTGCACCATTTTTTGTAATTTCACTTGATCACCACGGAAACACTTAGCATACTTTAAAAGAAATGTGTAGGGGTGTTCTACTTGCAAATCAAATTTTATAGTTTGCAGCAAAATGCGCTCCAATGTCATAACCTCCTATAACAAAATATAAATTTCAATTATTCATTAAAAGAAACATAAATAATTTGGGAACTTACTTCTTTGGGATCTTCTCCGAAGGAATAAAAATAGTTATCGGACAGCAAAGTTCTTGCTATTTTTATTATGTCACGACACTTCTTCGGTGTTTCTTCAACCTTACCGGCAAGAAAGAGGCAACAGCAAGCAGTAACATACCTTGGGAAACTTTTGAAGGAATGAAACATATAAAAGCGATGAAAATACACTACACCGGTAGCCATAGTGTTGTGACCTAGTCCCATCTCTGTGCCACAATTCATTATGAAGCGTGCACCCTCCTTTCGGTAGCGACGTTCAGTCTCAAATGATATTCCATCCAGAATAGAAGGTGTATCACGCAGGTCCTTTTTATCCCAGTACCAGCACGGCATATTGTTTACTTTTTTGTTGCAGGAATATTATAAACTTACACTTTTCACACACAAAATTAGCTAAAACAACTGTTGACGAAATTGACAGCTAAATGTTTTTGATAAGAGTTGCCATTGCCTTTTATATATTTACGACGTTGTTACAGAGTTGCTTTTGACATATTTAAGTTATTCGTAAATTTTGAAATTTATTAAAATATCTACGTTCTTCATTCATTAAGTCTGCTAGTTTCCGGATCCTGGGCGACTGAGGCGTTTAAATGAAATGACGGTGTGTAAGCAAAAAATGTAAAAAACAAAATCTAAAAACGTGGCATGGCTGGGATACATGACATTTGTGAAAAATAAATTTTTATCGCGGCTTTTTTATAAGCTTATTAATTCATAGACATTTGAAAGTTAGTAATTAAACTATATATAAAAGCATTACCTAACTAATATGCTGAATTAGTGCACAGTGAATATCTGCAACAAGCGTTGCTTCACAGAGAAAATGGCCAGTTTATGCCATTTTGCCATCATTGAACTATTAGAAGTGTCTTGTTCAAATTCAAATATCTTGCACTTAAATTTAAGGAAACTGGTTGCCATGTAAGTAAAAGACGTTTGGTTTTTCTTTATTTCGGATTTCATCAATATCTTGCTTTGTTGTTGATTATTTTATTTGTATATAATTTAAATTCATAAAATTGAATATATTAAGTTTAAAATATAAGTAGATGTATAAGTAAAAAAATGTATTCCACATAGCGTTTTCATAGTTGGTATTTCTTCATTCCTTTGTTTCTATAGTTTAGTAAGTTAAGTTACAATAGTTTAGTTAAGTTAGTTTAGTAGAAATGTAACTAGGTTCATTATTCATTAAATCAATATTCCTCTCAGCTTTACCATGTTGCTATATTTTTATGATACATATGATTTATTTTATTTTATTTATGTGTAACCTTATAATTTTTTAATGACTTCTCTTAGAAGAGATTGTTTTTTAATTTTATTAAAGCCCCAATACGGAATGAATATTTATGCTATATATTATACTGACTTCATTTGCAACTATATTCTTTTCACCTCCTTTGTTTTGTATTAGCTTAGGTTAATAACTTTTTTGTTCGTACGCAACTTTGTCCTTAAGGTTTTATGACTAAATTGGAAAGAGTTTGAGAAGTTTGCGTTTGTAGATTTTTAATGATTGACCTTAGAGTATGTTGAATTATGAATTTATTTGTAATGGGAGTAATTTTACATATGTATTTATATTAGTATGTTTGTATGTAAACACTTGTAGTACAATACATGTTATGCAATTGTTATGTAGCTACATAATTGCCATACATAGTGCTCGATATATATAAATATGTAGGTGACGTAAAAGTGCTAATAGGTTTCAGTAGTGAACTTTTATTTAATAGTTTTTGTTTTTCTTTTGAGGAAATTGTCCAGCTAAGGAATCGTGATATTGGTGTTGTAGTTGTTGTTCAATGATACAATGCATGCGTGTACTCTTATTTGTTTGCATTTTTATTATCTTATACCATAGACACTTAAAATGTAATTAACATTATCTTGCTTATAAATTACAATTTATATATGTATATATATAATTTAATTATTTTATATATATTTTTATTAACTTTTAGAATTGCTTTAGTAGGCGAATGCTATTTGTAATCTAGGAGTTATTTTTTAAAATAATAATATAAAAGTCAATATGCTGTAAAATCAAAGTATTAACACTAAAATGCAACGGAAAATTGTTAATTATGGATTGTTTAAAATTTAAATTTAAATTAGAATTTGAAATATGTACAAATAAAATTAAATTTAAAATATATATTAACTTTTAACATTTACTAAGAGCTGCTTGACAAAGAGTATGGAAATAAAAAATATTAAATGAAGACTATTTTTTGACACTTGCTTCTGTACATTTCTTATTTAATCACTGGTAGTTGAAGTGTTGATATAGTGAAGTTTTCAATCAAATACATACAAAATTCGTATACACAAATATGGCACAAAGCAGCTGGTTATTTAAGATATAATAGTTTACAAATAGTTGTGACTTAGCAGAAAAGAGTTTAATTTGCAGTGATAGATTGAAATATGAACACAACTTTCTTTAGAGATTTAAACAGTAAAGTTATTTCCACACCGAACAGCGGAAGAAATTTGTATGAGGAATACTTTCGTAGTATCTTAGTTCGATCATTTACTTTAAGGTTAGAGCAAATTGTAAACAAATTCAACCTAATTTTTTACGATACCAATATTTCGGAAAACTCGGTAACTGCTGATACTAACTTGCAACTAAAAACCATTTTATTGGCCGACTGTGTATTTGGTGCGGGCCCACATGTGTTATAGCTACATACAAAAGTATGCATGAATAATAAACAAATTTTTAACAATCCTAACAATAGTCAAAGGAGATTGTGCTAGAGGGTTATGTTATGAAATTAAGAAAATATGTATTAATTTTGTATGTATTTACGTACATATATTTAATATACATAAGTATTTATAAATATGTTTATAGTATTGTGATTGTGATATCTGTTAGTTTTAGAATTAAATGTGCTTTTGCTATATCTTTAAAATGTCGAATATTATCATTAGTACTAATCAATGATCTCGTTTTGTTAATATAATTTTTTTTTTTTTTTGATATTTGGATAATTTCATATGCGGCTTTACACTAATCACATCTTGATGTCCTTTCAACTGTTGCGAATTTAATTGCTGCTTATGCTAGATTTTTTTAAAATGTTACAAAGTGCAGTTTTTATTATTTTTTAACAAACCTCTGGCAACAATAAATGTCAACTCTATTTATATTTCATTTTACATTCCAATTTATATAATTTATACGTGAAACTTGTTAATCCATTACAATTTCGTAGTGCTTGTACGAGCGTTTAGAAAGGTGAATAATGCTGCTTCAATGGTCACTGTTTAACATATGGTGTATTTAGATTTTTAAGGAGACTTTACATTGCATATCTAAAATTTTAAAAATTTTGATTGGGTATACCTATACAAACGTGTATAAAATATTAGCGTTCGGGCGCGAAACAAAAGTTGAGCGTTAAGCGAATTTTTTTCTTTCCCTGGTATTATTTCTACAAATTTGTTTGCTTTCACACCTGCAATCTGATATATTATTATTTTTTGCCAGTTTCGGCTTAATACTCAGTATTGCACATTGGAAATATATTTCAAAACCACTATCTAGTTGTTAGCTTTGTACGAAATCGCTATAAACAACTATTTTTCTTTAGATTATACCCGCATTTATGTATGTTTATTTTCAGTTTTAACTATTTTTCAAAAACCTGTGTGTGTAGTGCTCTTTTGAAAACATTTGCATTGCGCTGAAGATGCCATTATATTTTTGGTTCAATGTTATTCGATATTTGGTCAAGGATGATTAACTGTTGTTTAATTCTTCATAACCGTAGGCCATGTCAAAGAAGATTCTATTACTTTTCCATATTTTGAAAATTATAATTATCGTATCGTATTAAATATTAGAACTCAATGCTGCTATACACATTAAGAGTGCGTACGAAATAATCGCTAATTAGAAGTGGCACCGACAATGACACACTGTGTTTCTTTTTGTTCTAATCAGTTTTTCGGTTTCTTAAAGATGTTTTTAAATTTCATCCATTTCAGCTATTTAATTCGCATAATTATCGGCTCTTAATGAGTGTGTGAACAAGTTTGTTTGAAGTGCAGGTTCTGGCATGCCAAAACAATTTCAATTTGCTTTCACATTTCACTGCAGGCTTATTCTGCATGCTCTAATTTCAATTTCATTCAAGTTTAACTTCGAAAATCCAATTCTTCAACTCTGTGTTTATCACACTTTATCTTGTTTGCAATTGTCTCTTCAATTTATTACTAAATTATGTTTAATTTATTTAGATAATTATTAATAATTGCTAGTTATTTTTTCTTTATTTAGTTTATGCATTTCATATTTCCTATCAAATAAGTACATGTAAATTCATTTATCGAACAAATAATTTAATTATTAAAATTGTAAAAAATTAAATAAATTACAATTATTCGATTTTATTATTATAATTATCTATGTTTAAAAATTCTTTTAAAATGGCATAACATAATGACAACAGTAGTTAAAAAAAGTTTCGTTTAAGCACAGAGTACAGCATTTATTTATATACAATAACATAAAAAATAATTCCATTACTTACACTTAAATAGATATTACAATGCATGAAATGCAGTATACATGTTTTTCATATATATCTTGTAAGCATTAATTACATTTATGTTGATTTTGTTTCCATACCATTCCTAGTAGTTTAAAATTCTTTATTTATATTTTTGATTTAATTTCACTTGTTGCTCTTATTTTGTTTTCAAATTAAATGCGCTCAAATGCTATTTGCTTTAAACATTAACTATACATTCACATAATTTTAATTAATTTGATTTTGAAATGTAAAAATACTCCTATAATTTGCCATTAAATTGAAGGCAATGTTTATTTGTTATATTGCAAAGGAAAAACACATAAACCAATGGTGAGTTTAAATATTTAAAATGCATTTTTGTATTAAACTGCAGCGTTATTAAACACACGTTTATATAAATATGCATGTTGCTTCATTTTTAATTTAATTGATTTTAAGTGTTTCATTATAATTATTATTTAACATTTTCACGACTCCCATTTTTTACATGATACTTGCACTGCTTGTAACACTGTCGACGTGGAATTTAAATTGCTTTGCTTTTTGGAGAAATTCAGTGTGTATTACATTCATAAACATTTTTGACTTAGTGTTATTTAATAATTATGCTGCTTAATTAGTGCTTAGCAAGCTTGGGACCTTATACTACATGTATTGTATAATTTTTAATTTGATTTGGCATCAAATTTATATTAATCGTAATTGTATGTAGTTTTTTTTTATTAGCCTTTTGACATGAAACACACTTAAATGTAAATCCGTTTACTTTGATCTTTCGTACAGCTCCTTTTAACTATAATTTTAATATTTATATGTGTGGTTTTTTTTTTTTTTTTTGTTGTGTTTGTTGTTTTTCTTTTGCGAGTATGTGTATATGTTTGCATTGTCATTATACATTGATTATAACATATGTTATGCATTTGTCATTCGCTCGTTTGCCGTACACATTTCATTGAAATATTCATACATACAGAGGTGACGTTTGTTGCCGATAGCTCAAGTTGTCGAAGTTTTACTTAAAAATACAAATTTAAAGTTATGAAAGCAAAAATTTACGAGCATTTTTTAATTTTAAAAGTGGGGGGAATATGATTGTAAAACTGACTTGGTTTGTTTCGCCATCAGCAACGTTATGTTTTAACACCATAAATATTCCAACAACAAGCAGTTTGCTTTGCCAACTTTTCGGCCATTCAATTATGCCATTCACAGTTTTGTCGTTTTACTGAACATAATACATAATTTATGTAGTTTACACTAAGCTTTTGCTTTGCCCACTTTGTTGATTTTCTTTTAAACATATGTATATAATTCTATGTTACTAAGTGGTTTGTAAACATTATAAATAAATATTTAATTGTTATTAAAACGTTCCAGTTCGAATCTAAACGCAACTTCATTTGCTTTAAGTTCGGAATGAGCTTGATGAATATTGAAAAAACGATAAAAATGTCACTGGTTTTTAATATGCCCTGATCCTTTCATTTAAAAGTTAACAAAACATATATTTCTTAAAGAACTTGTACTTGCTCAATACAATAAGACTGTTTTTAATACCTAAACTTCATTATATATTCATCATAATTTTCTATTTGTAACTATTTTAATTTTTTATGTCTTTATCTAAGTTAACAAATTTTCCCCATGTGTACAATTTATATGTGTTTAAAAAGTTCTCCAAAAACTTTCACCAACTTTGCACCCTGCTTTCTTTCCTATGGGGCGTTGGAAAAATGTTTTAGTACCAACATACCGTTTATAGAATTCATTATAAATAATCTTGTAGTTAATGATGACAGCAGAACATAACAGCTTGACTGATCTAATCATGCTGTAGAAAATTGAAATACAGAATGCATATGTTTGTATGGGTTTCACACCAAAATGAGCCAAAATCAGATATTCGGGGGCTTTCCAAATTCAAAAGTATATCAAGTGAATGGTAGGTAAGATAATGTTGGAGCAGCAAGTTTCAAGGAGCATCACTGGTTTTATATTTTGTGAAAAAATATTTATTCAGTACAAGTCAAAAAATGTAGATGGAGTACCAAAATGGAATGCCATTTTAAATAAATAAAACTCAAGAAATTTTTACAGGGTCCTTAATTTTTTTTATATATTTTTAACTTCGCTTATTAAAGTAAATGTATGTTTACATTAAAATGTAGTCCATAACTAAAGATAGTATTATAAAAACAGTAATGACTGGCATATTTTTTCTTGCAATTTGTTTTTTTTCAATATTTTAGAACAACAAAAGTTGTAACTTGCAATAGGTGCTTGGCTTAAATAATGCTTTATTTTTTATTTTATATGTAATTTCTTTCATTAACTTTAAACTTGAATGAATTAATAAATGGTATTTAACATTTTGCATAATTTAATTGCATTGCACATTTTGAACGTATGTAGGTATTACACTTTCAAAGTTTTATGCATCCCTCTACATGTCTCTTACATACATATATCATCTACTATTGTATATGAAATATTCATAACTTACACACTTTAGTCTAATTACCCATTATGCGCAGTTGTGCCTCCCTGACTATTTATATGCTCTTCACTGGGTGTTGGCGGTTGATCTCTCCGCGGCGGCATGCGCTCGTTCACAGCATCCAAACCCTTGGCTTCGGCAAATGAAGTGATCTTATGATTGGGCGAGAAGCCTTGCATCGCATTCTTCAATGACTGTTTGCCACCGGATAGTGCGCCCAAAGGCAGTGCACCGGTTGGTGTGAGTCCCTTCAATTGCAGTACAGATTCAGATTCTTCACGTAACACTGAGAATACACGTGCCATTTTACCGATGGCACGTATCTTATTTCGAATGACTTCCTTGCGTAACGCCGCTTCATCATCGGACAACGGCTCTTCACTCTCCTCGGTCATGAGTTCATCGTCCGAGCAAATATTCAATACATTCACCAGCATCTCAGTCACTTTCTCGCCTACGAACGGCAATGACCAAGTAAATACGTCCATGAAATTGGGAAGCCAGTAAGGATGTGGAGAACAGTTGAACTGTCTGATGTTCATTACATTATTTTCATATTTCAACACCGCCGCTTTGTTGTTGTACACATCCAAATAATTCGGTGCCGAGAAGATGGTAATTAGCGATGGGAACCCAGTGGTTTGACTTTTGCGATACATGCGATAGCCGGCGTCCTGCGCCTCGTGTGCACGTATAATCGATAAAAGATTGTTATTTTGCAAAAAGTCACAGCATGCTGCATAACTGTAGAAATACGAACAGCCGCGCACGGAGTTGTGCGAGTAAAAGTCTGAATTTTTCTCGTTACCGAAATCCTCCAAGGGATCTGACCACAACAAATCGCACATAGGTCCGAAAGCTGGTGGCTCCTTAAATCTATCCAAACGACGTATATCTTCCAATTCGTGGATTTCCGGTGACAAACCACCATGGACACACAGAAATTGTTGATTCATTAAAGCCGCTAGAGGTAAACAATCGAAAGCATCCATGCATGCATCATAAACACGTTCCGAGTATTTGATCTTACATTCTTGTTTGAAAGTGAAGTACTCTGTTAAATGCCGGCATTCGTGATTGCCACGCAGTAAGAATAATGTATTCGGGTATGTGATTTTCAATGACCACAAATACAAAACACACTCAATACTAAAATAACCTCGATCCACATAATCACCCAGGAAGAGGTATTTAGTAGAGGCTGGTGACCCTCCTACTTCAAATAATTTCATGAGGTCATAAAACTGTCCATGTATATCACCGCATACGGTCACTGGCGCCTCGATGTCTATCATAGTTTTTTCTTGCCGCAACAAAGCAGCCCCTTCTTGAATAATTCGTAATGCAGGTGCCTCCTCTATGCGACCTTCAAGAATGAAATGCTGTTTTAATATGTCATGATTAGGTTTGCCAGTTCTCAGATCAAACACTTCGGCCATAGTTAACTTATGGCTGGGTGGAAATGGAACATTATCAATTACACGTTCCTTTGTATTAACAGCAGGTGTTTTTGCAACTCGAGTTGGACTATCTGCTGGTCCACCAGCAGTCGTTGTAGTGGTACTGCCGCCAGCAGCAGATGGAGAGTCTGTTGGAGCATTACGTTGATCTGAAACCGCACTTGTTGCCCCACTAGCTGCATTTGCAGTATTTGAACTGGGGTTTACACCCTGCGCGGCGGATGATTGATTATTCGAAGACATTTTTTTCTTATACAATTGTTTTTACTTATGAGCCTAAAAATAAATTGCTCAGATTTCGAGCACTTATCTTGATCACTACACCACTATATAGAGGTATCACCTCTGAAATTTTTATTATAATATGGTGCGCGAATTTGTTTGTGATACAATTTACTGTGTCTGCGTAATTTTGATTTTTTCCGTATTTAGTGATGTTTCATTTTTTTCCGCACTGCTTTATTGATATTCCTCTTTTCGTTTCTGTACGTATACTCCTTTTCTAGGTCTCTTTTCAATCACTGTTTTCTTGCACTGTCTCCCTTTTTCACTACTTGCTTGCCTTGTACCTGTTTTGCCTTTTTGACTGCTGCTCGCCACTGCACTACTATTGCTCTTTGCCTTATTTTTTTTTACCTATCGTTTTCTTGCACTCTGCCCACTGCCAGTTTCTGCAAAAAAATTTCTATTCCACTGGCTACGTTAGTTTCTCTAGCTTTTATGAAAAATTCATTTTTGCATTGTTTGTGTTTAAACTTCACTATATTTTATATAATTTTCTCAACGATTTTTATCAACTTTTGTGGTAATTTGCTCAAGTCCTAAATGGTGAAAAAATTTTCATCTCTTTTCTATTTGACAATCCAATATGACAGTGTTGCCTGACTCGCTTTCTTACTACATGGTCGCATGTTAAGGTTTGTTTTTGATATAAGGGTGGTTTTACAATAAAAATTGTCAATATTATAAGTTCATTTCAGAAAGAACAACAGCAATTAAAGGATATAGTAATTAATTCATTTATTAGTAAAGGGTTCTTATTGTTTCTTAATTATTTGACAATTCAAATATATAAGAAAAATCCAAAGTATAAGAATGTTTAATCAGCTGATCTATGCATATTAGCTAATTAAATAATGCAAATATTTAACGTTGCTTGATGAAGTTTTTTATTGACCTTTAAAACTTACTATGATATCGTGAAACCTTGAAAGTTAAAGCTCTTTGCAAATATCGTAAAACTAATTTACACAATCTGTATTTTCCACCGGAAATTACATGCCTACGAATCTAATTACTGAATGCATTAAATATAAAGTAAATTTTATTTACAATTGCACGATTAATTAGCTTTAAGGCGCAGCATCCAATTGGTTTTTTGTTTCTAAGGCGGTAATGAAAATAAGCTTTGTTTGTTCTAGAATTATTTTATGTGTAATCATCATGAGTCTAATAATAACGGAAAACAAAGCTTTTAGCGGCTGAAGCCTCTAAGAACCTTTATCACTTAACCAAATATTTATTTATATCTACCTCTTTCTGCTCGTTTGAGATGAAAAATAAATTGAATATACAAATATAGACACTTTTATACAAATATACGAGCGATTACGATTACACACCAAGAAATCGGTCAGTTTGTATGAAAGTTCAGTCATAGCGGTTCGATCTGAACAATTTCTTCGGAGATGCTAGCTTTGTCTTTAGCACTAATCCAAGGCAAATACATCTAAAGATACCATGGAATATCTATTGATTAATTCTAATAACTATATTATAGCCAAGTATTGCATGAAGTAAGTTAATTTTGTAACTAGCACTCAGTGAGTCATAGTCTCGGAGTCCAAATACGGTGAATTTCAGTGTATATTTTGCAGCATCTTATCTATTGGCGATCATCACTCAAAGCACCGATCATGTACATATACAATATCTGGATTAACAAAGCCTGTAACCTTTCAGAAGGGAGACAAAATTGCAGAGTCTTCATATTATCCAAAAGCAACTAGTCGATAACCTCAAGAAATGGCGCTGCCACAGTCAAACACTCTATAAATTCCAAACTATTGTTATACTTACCACTAAGAGCTTTTACGGTGTAATCTCTGTAACTGTCTAGTCGGTCATTGACATTTTATAATCTGAAAAACAACCAGCTGTCAAAGGGAAATTTACAAAAACACATTCGACTTGAAATTTTTGAAAATTGTAACATTTTTTAACTTAGAGGTGTAAAAGCGGAAATGCAGTAACGTTAGAGAGTAATGATTGCTAGAGAATATTGCAAAGCAAGTTTTGTTAAAGATTATATAAAAAGAATTTTAGAATCATCGGAAGAAGTAAACGCCCAAATTTTAGGTTAAATTTTTTAAAATAGCTGATATTGCAAGAAACATAAAATAGTTTTAGATATAAAACAATCGTTTGAAAGGAAATAAATAAATGTGCGCATTTTATTTTGAGGATAGGTACTTATATTTTGTTTTGTTTTTGTTTCTTTTTTATTGTTATTCTTTTTTTGTTTTCAATTTTGTAGTCTGTAAACGTTTGGTTGTTTTTATTATACTTTTTATTTAAATAACATTGATAATTTGGTTTTGTTACTTAAATTTTTAAAAATTTTATAAGGGATTGCATTAAGATTTGTATACCGTTAAAAGGTAATTTCTTGCTCGCAAATATTTTTTTGTTGATTTTTTTTGCTTTCTTTTGGTTTTGCTATTTGTTGTTTTTATAATAATTGTTTATTCTTTTTTGCATGACTTTTTAATGCTTTGCAATATGATTTGGATTGTTATTAAGTTATTTTTGTTTATTTTTTTTACGATATACGTAATTAATATGTAACTTTTACAATAAAATTGAAAAATTTTTAAGATTTATCTAGAAATGAAGATGTGCTCTCTGCTACTTTGCAATTTTTGGTTTTGTTTTTTTTTATTTATGGCGTTCTCGATTTTATTTTTCTCACAATATATGGGTTCCCTCACTCAAACTACCTTTTTGTGTATAAGTTTTTACGCTTGATTCGTAAGCGACTCTTTTTTCGCAACATTCTCTGACGAATACACACTTTTTCATAATAATTTCCTAATATGTATATTTGTTATATATATATGTATGTATGTATGCTATATTTTGATATTATGTGTTTGAATTACTTGTTGCTTTACTTTACTATAGAGACTTTCACAGCTGCTTTTTGCTATAAAAACGGAGTCATTGCGGTTGGATTTCTCTTTGTGATGTCTGTTTTGAAAAAACCTAAATAATTTGAAATTTAATGAAAATATGTTTTTCCGTTAAATTAGAAACGTAATTAATACAAAAATATTTCGAGGCATTAAATAAGTTAAACATTATTTTATAATTTATATGTAGTGATCCATCATGTGTAAGTAATGCATAGCAGAAAACAAATATAAACTTTTCTTTGAAAATTTTCATTAAGGTAAAGTAATTTTGCATACTATTTTTACGTATCGAAAATATTGAGATTACATTTCTTCGAAATGAAATGTAAGAACTCTTTCATGGTACTTTTAAAGATAATATCTCGAAGGAAGGAAATTTAGCATCTCTATCACAATATTGTTAAGCTTTAAAACTCGAAATTTCTGCTTTTAACAAATTAAAACAAAAAATATTTGTTTTAACCAATTTAAGCTCTGTTCTTTTACTCCTTTTTATAAGTTTTATAATTTACTTTTATTTGACATTGATCATCGTTAAATTTCCTACTCGCGATCTTAAAAAGAAATAATAATAAATGTCCCAAGAAATGTAATACCTCTGTCACAATATTGTAAATTTTTCAAACCTGAAACTTCTAATTTTTAACAAATTTAAAAAAAAGTTTTTCTCAAAAATTTTGGCTCTGTTCTTTTACTGCTGTCTTTCAGTTTTCCCATTACTTTTTCGGTTCGGCAAATCAATTTACTTTTATTAGTTTAGTTAGATTTGATGTGCATAGTTAATTTTTCTAAAAGCTGTCTTAAAAACAAAAATAATAAACAATTTACCAAATATAATAATTTTTTATGAAATATGAACTACATACGTCAATTTAGAAAAAACAGTAATAAAATTTTTTATATAATTTTTAATAATTGAAACTATTAAAACTACTTTGGCTAAATTAATTATGTATTCTATTTGGGCAGACAAAAATTGCGAAAATTTATTAGCCAATCATCGCTGTTCACAAATTGAATTTATAAAATGTTTGTTTGAAAATAAATTGGACCAATTAAAAAAAAAAATTAATATAAAATTTATTTAAATTTCCCTCTTTAAAGCTATTATCAATATCAAAATTCAAAAAATTTATTAATCAATCATCACCGATCACAACCTAATGGAAATTATACGCAGCTGTTATCGACAAGAAATTGCTTGCCATATTGCTTTATCAAACTTACGATCAAGATTTGTGAGTGCCATCAATTAATATATTCATAAATCAAAACTAATTTAATGTTGCGCATAAATCAGCTAATTTAAAATTTTTTAATTAAATTCACTGCTATTTGCTTAACGAATTGTAAACAAAACAAAAATATCAAAGTCGATAACGATAACTGCGTTCTTTTGACTGCGTGTGCCTAGTGATTTTTGACAAAAACAAAATACAAAATAAATAACAATATTAATAAAAATTTGCGAAAAATCAGACATTTCATTTTTTTTTGTTTGAAAACTCAATTCTGCAGCGCTTGTATGCCGAAAGTCTCTGGTTAATTTTGTGTATTCGTGCAATGGGTTTAAACTGTTTTATCTTTGCTGTACTTTGGGCGATATTTAAAGTTATATGTACGTATTTCTATAATGTAAAGTACTTCAAATTGCTATAAGTTTTATATTTATAGTATATTTAATAATTATGAATTAATGAAAAAGTATGTATGCATGTATTTTGCTTTTATTAACTTAGCATTTGCTTTGCTGATTGCGCTGATAGTTTCAACATTTTTTTCTTTGTTTTGCAAATATTTTTTTTTTTTGTATTTTTCTTGTATTTAACTTATTTATTTATTATTTATTTGATTTTTATTTATTTATTTAGCTTTAATCTTAATTGTAAATTCACATTTCAGTTATAAGTAAATGTAATATTATTTAAGAAAAATTTCATTAAATTCTTTATAGTAGATAGTTACATTTCGCTTACATAGAAAGAAAATTATACAAAAACAAAAAATGATAGTCTCTATTCATTGATTAACAATTAACTAAACAATTTTTAATGCGATCTGCACACAATTGGTTAACAATCATTCTTTATTCATATATTCATATTATGCATAGTATTTGTATATATTAATTTGTAGATCAATATATCAATATAGATTACATGTAATCATTATAAAAATACCAAAATAAAAATTGCTAAGCTTTATGATTATTTCGAGATTCTTTTTCGGCTCGGTCTAAGTAATTGAGAGTTAGATAGATACAGAGAGAGAGAGAGAGATAGTGTTTGTGTGAGAGTTAGGCAATATGCAGTTATACATGTATAGAGCGTAGTGAGTGCCGTTGGACAAACTTCTTATAACGAGAGTATGCACTGTTTCGCTCCGCAAGCGCTAGAAAGTAGAAAATTTGTATATATGTATCTTATAGATACTACATATATACTACGTATGTATGTATGTAATCAATTTTAGCAACAACATCCCTGCCAGTTTAACGGAGGTGTACACATACTATTTCTTTAACTACATGTTAACTAAAATATATATATTTTTTTACAATCAATAAATCGCTTTACAAGTACGTTTATTCTTCTAATTATTAGGCATTTTTGGAAAATGCATACACATATGACTTAGATAAAATATTTATGTATATGTAGGACCGAGCGAACAGAACGAATAAAGGCAGCAATTACATATGTATGTATGTATGTATGACTATACTGAAGATGGCACGTATAAGACCACAAAACGATCACCAGATGAGTGTGCACGACGCCGACGCCAACAATGCGTGAAGCTCCCTCCACACACACGCCCTCCTGCCCGACACAAATACATGCCATGTGGCTATGTGTGTGGGCGGGCGTGTATGCACTTGAACTGCTCGTATTACATACTAACGGGAAATACAACATATTACCGTTATAGCACGGATCACCAATGCAATTGTGCATCGCCGACGCATGCGTTCACAGTTTCAGTTACATTGAAGAAATTAGCGTACAACCGACCGTGCATCGAAAGTAGGACGAGATGAAATAACAACGACGAGATATTCATTAAATTTTCTATGTACTTCTTTCATTTCCTTTTTTCTGCTTTTGTTTTCATTTATATTTAATTTAATTATGTTTAATATTTTCTTCTTCTTCTTATTCTTCTGCTATACTTTTGACACAACTCCACGCTTCATTCAATTTGTATTTTGATATTTCATTCTTTTAAACTTTTGAATTGTTTCTTAACTTAAGAGTTACGCTCATTTCATCGCTTCTTCAAATATTTCGCGCCACTCATGACTGGGTGGCTAGACCGCTCGTTTACTCGTTTATATGTATTACCCGTAGTACAACAAACACAATGTTATTATGAAACGTAACGTTGCAATCGGCCGCTTAGGCTAAATACAGACATACATGGCTACTAAAACACTATGGACTTAGAATTATCCATTGATTGCATTCGCATTGGCGTTGGCATTGGCATTCGCCGCTGCTGCAGCGGCGGCCGACAATGACTTTTGTCCCTCCTCGGCGGGCGATGGCGTCGAGTCGCGTCGCGGCGGCATGCGCTCGTTCACAGCATCCAAACCCTTGGCTTCGGCAAACGAAGTGATCTTGTGATTGGGCGAGAAGCCTTGCATCGCATTCTTCAATGACTGCTTGCCACCGGATAGTGCGCCCAAAGGCAGTGCACCGGTTGGTGTGAGTCCCTTCAATTGCAGCACGGATTCAGATTCTTCACGTAACACTGAGAATACACGTGCCATTTTACCGATGGCACGTATCTTATTTCGAATGACTTCCTTGCGTAACGCCGCTTCGTCATCGGACAACGGCTCTTCACTCTCCTCGGTCATGAGTTCATCGTCCGAGCAAATATTCAATACATTCACCAGCATCTCAGTCACTTTCTCGCCTACGAACGGCAATGACCAAGTAAATACGTCCATGAAATTGGGAAGCCAGTAAGGATGTGGAGAACAGTTGAACTGTCTGATGTTCATTACATTATTTTCATATTTCAACACCGCCGCTTTGTTGTTGTACACATCCAAATAATTCGGTGCCGAGAAGATGGTAATTAGCGATGGGAACCCAGTGGTTTGACTTTTGCGATACATGCGATAGCCGGCGTCCTGCGCCTCGTGTGCACGTATAATCGATAAAAGATTGTTATTTTGCAAAAAGTCACAGCATGCTGCATAACTGTAGAAATACGAACAGCCGCGCACGGAGTTGTGCGTGTAGAAGTCGGAATTTTTCTCATTTCCAAAATCTTCCAACGGATCTGACCACAACAAATCGCACATAGGTCCGAAAGCTGGTGGCTCCTTAAATCTATCCAAACGACGTATATCTTCCAGTTCGTGGATTTCCGGTGACAAACCACCATGGACACACAGAAATTGTTGGTTCATTAGTGCCGCTAACGGTAAACAATCGAACGCCTCCATGCATGCATCATAGACACGTTCCGAGTATTTGATCTTACACTCTTGTTTGAAAGTGAAGTACTCTGTTAAATGTCGGCACTCGTGATTGCCACGCAGTAAGAACAATGTATTCGGGTATGTGATTTTCAATGACCACAAATACAAAACACACTCAATACTGAAGTAACCTCGATCCACATAATCGCCCAGGAAGAGATACTTGGTGGAGGCGGGTGAACCGCCGATTTCGAACAACTTCATTAAATCATAGAACTGACCATGTATGTCGCCACACACTGTTACCGGTGCCTCGATATCGATCATGGTCTTCTCTTGGCGCAACAAAGCGGCGCCCTCTTGTATAATACGCAAAGCGGCGGCCTCCTCGATGCGTCCCTCGAGTATGAAATGTTGTTTAAGTACGTCATGTTGTGGCTTACCGGTGCGTGCATCGAATACATCGGCCACTGTTAGTTTGCGACTCGGCGGAAAGGGCACACTGTCAATCACGCGTTCTTTGGTCGAGAGACCTGTCTTTTTGGTGGGGCTTTGCTGGGATGGCGTGTCTGAGTTCGCACCACCGGCGCCATTGCCCGCTGCCCCATTGCCGCCGGCTACTTTGTCGTGTATGTTGTTGTTGGTGGCGGCTGTGGCACCTGCGTTGGCTGCATTTGGCTGCTGTTTACCATTCTGTTGCGCCACCGGCTGATTGCCCGTGTGCTGTGTAACCGAAGACATGTTTGTTGCTTCTATTTAAATTCGCTTTGGTTATACGCTGTGACTTGGTGAGCGATTTGCCAGAAACTGTCTGCGGTGCGGCTACTTTTGGCCGTCGCTAGCAGTGGTAATGCACAATCTGCCTGCAAGTACAAAAATTTACATATTTTTAGTTGATATGCTTATGCAAATGTCTGCACACTAAAGTAATATTAAAAAAAAAAAAAAAATAAAATAAAATAATAATAAAAATTAAAAAAAAAATAAATAAAAATATTATCTTAAATCGCTTCAGAGAAATTAAAATAAATAGCTGTATTCTAGAATCATAATTGTATGCAGTGGCTCAGCCAAAGGGGTTTCGATGATTGATGAAATGTTGCAAGGACCTCTCTCATTGAGTTCATTGAAATGAGGGTTCTGGTAGCTCAGATATTATTGTTATTTCAACTAAATTAATGAAAAATATATATTTTTTTTTATATTTAAGCTCATAAATTTATACTTTAAATATAAAGCTTGCACATTTAGGTTTGCA
Organism: Bactrocera zonata; assembly: GCA_037783105.1. NCBI lineage: Eukaryota > Metazoa > Arthropoda > Insecta > Diptera > Tephritidae > Bactrocera > Bactrocera zonata. The sequence continues at coordinate 27,627 of JBAWJQ010000660.1, read as the reverse complement.
GAGCTTCATACATTATGCTCCTCCTTTCTAAAATCCTGGCGGTGCCTTTGCTTATGTGTATAGTACATGCTTATTTATATATGTATGAACAAGAAAGCTCTGTTTCAAAGGGACCAATAATTCCTACCCTAAGCGTATAATTTAAGCATTCACCATATGAGTAATAAGCATGTGCAGTGTGTATACTTTCTTGTTAATTTTTATTCAATTTCGATTTAAAACAATTTACAGATAAGGTTAAGTGCATTTGTGGTTAATAAATAACTCGCAACAGATGAATTTTTGCAATCACAATGGCAACATTTTTATAATGATCGCTTTTGTGGTCGCGATGTTGGGAGCGGGAGCCAGGCAAGTAAGCAAAGGCTTCTACTAAGTTTGAATCTATAATATAATTTAAATGATTCTTTGTAAAATTTGCTGAATAATTTATTATCAGAGGAATTCTGAAACTAATATATAAATATTCTTCAGAAATGTTGATTTATGTCATATAAGAACATCAATTATATCAACGTTTGACAAAACATATAATTAGCCTCAATAATTATATGTTTTGTCAGACATTGATATAATTGATGTTCTTATATGATTTTTAAGTAAGGTTTTACGTGGCGGGTCCCAAACCCCGTGCACAACCCTGTGGAGGCATATGTTTCGCCTTCTCACATTAGCTCGTCTTCAAACGGATGTTTTTTTGGCTACCCACAGGATACTTGGTCTTAGACCGGAACTCATGAGCTGCTTAAGCGCTATGTAAAAGAATCGATTCTGGCACACCCAAGTGAATGGTTTAGAGAACTTTCTTCATTTGCGTGAACTTCAACACATGGCTCCATCCTCCCTTTTTCTCATGCACCACTAACATTTGCAAGGTCTATAACATCTCATAGTCCCTATAAACAGATTAAGTTTATTTGCCTACGAATGATGAGTACCAAAAATTGATAGAAATAAGACCATGGATTAAACTTAGTCCCATATAATGAAGAAGGAAATTGCTGAATTTATTCCAGACATAAAACAGTGAGCGAAATATAGAAATAGGATAAACCTAAGACCTAAGCTCTAAACTCCTAGTAGTCTCCAGAATTGTCGATAATATTGATAAAAAATTGAAATCGTCGAGTACGTCCGTCATGTAAGCACTGTTTCGATTGCACGAGAAAGTCCTTCGTGAGTACAACACGAGTTAACGCAGAAAATCTCATGCATCGAATTTCTGGAAAGCGCTAAAGGGGGTATTCCAGTCTAGAAATTTAAAAAAAGCGAAATTTTTTTTTTTATATTTTCAAAGTCTAACTATTCAAGAATATGTGTACAAGAGGATTTTTCAAAATTCAAATTATTTTCGGAGATATACTATAGGCATTTTTTTGACCTGGCATCCAAACTGGTTTGGCCGGAACGCGAAACTTTAAACGCGTTTTTCTCAAAACTGACTTTTACGGAACGATATCCACGATTTCTCAGGTTCTACTGGACCGATTTACTTGAAATTTTTATAGAGTCTTCTTTATAGGCTTTTCTATGGTTGGAACCAGCCCCATCCCCAAATTTTTATTTTTATTACTTTTAAAAAATTCGAAATACTTAGTCAGAAAAAGTGATCCAAACAAACTTTTTTTTCAGGCAGTCGCCATTTTGTGAAATTTTTTTTTCCCCACTTTTCCGTAGTTCCGGCCATTGCGACATTATTCTAGATTAATAATTTTTTTTCTCTTTGGTTTCAGATAACTAGTAGGGTTGAAATCACGGGTATGGTCACGTGGAAATTTTTAGAGACCCCCCACTTCGACAGCTCATAATTTTTGAAATTTTTTACTTTTTTTAGTTTTTAATTTTTTTTTGTGCTCTTCAAAAATTAATAAATAACTAATGAAAAAATGGATAGTAAAAATATTAATTGCCTTTTTTCTTACGACACTTTAAACTTCTAGACTAGAATACCCCCTAAAGTGAAAATGGTCGCGATAAGCAGAAGTGGTAGTCAAGCCAGGATTCACAGTCAGAAAGGTTTTGCTGTGTGTTTTAGTGGGATTGGAAGGGAATCCTCTACTATGAGTTGCTCCCCCATGGCCAAACTCTAAATTCAGAGGTTGGTTTGTCAATACTTGGAATGTTTGAAGTAAACAATTGCCCAGGTGTGGTCTATTGAAGTGTTCCGTCTGGACAACACCTGGCACAGTCATCGATAGAGACTCGTCAGAAGCTCCGGGATCTTGGTAGGGATAATCCAATACATCTATCAAGTGGTTACTACATGCTCTTTTCTCTGGCGAATAATTTTACTGTTGAAAAATTTGGCTCAAAAGAAGATTGAGAAACTCGATTGTCCCGGTTTTTTGACAATAGAAACAAAAGTTTCTATGCGAGTGGTATTATGAAATAAACTAAACTTCTAAACAGATCCGTAAAGTTTTCACTGCGTTTATAGATATTAAAACCAAGTAATCCAGTTGTCTAGTTTCACAAAGCAGGACACGTCGGAGAGCATATAAGATACCATATACTTATATATTTGATGTATACTCCAATATAAATTATCAGCGTGACGAGCTGAGTCCTAGTGCACGACTCCATCAATTTTTGAGGTATTTTGCTGAAGACTTTCCCAAGAACCTTTTGTTACAAAAAGTTGCTTATTTGTTGTTGTTGTTGTAATGGTTACCTAGTCCTCATTAGGAGAATAAGGATTAGATAAGTTGTCATCGAGGTCATCCAACGGTAGATCCAGGAAGCAGAAACTGCTCGGAGAGGAGTTCATTATACTCCATAACTGGGAGCATACGGGCCATTGTTCAATGGGAAACATCAAGAGGCATCCCGTTGTAGTCCGATGTGCTGTGTTTTGACATCTCTTTACCTTCCTCGCCTACTTTTCACTGCATATAGGTTACCATATTGGTGCGGCGTAGTTAAAGGCCGGCCATCCGATTGACTTGTACGTTGCCAATAACGTTTCTTTGTATTTTCCCCCAAGTGCTGCCGGCTAGGGAGTTGAGGATTCTGTTGCAGCTCTGTCGGTCGTGTGAGGAGTGAGTGTGCTCCATGCTGTCGAATGTCACAGCTAAAATCTTAGGGTTATTGACGGTCGGAATTTTAACGACATCGACTGCAATATTAAGGCCAAGTCTGTTCTCCTTTGTCCAACTGGTGAAGCCTTTGTCACTTTCCGAACCGTCGGTATCGAACTACTATAAGGTATGATCGATCGATCAAAACCAAATATCTTTATGGAATATATTAGTATCCAATGAAACGCTACAATCTCCGAAAAAGTTATTAAAACCGGACCACTATAGCATATAGTTGTCATACAATGGATTAAAATCAAGATAGTTGTATAACCTTTTATGCTATAAGAAATGCACATGAGAAGGGTATTATGGTCTTCGGTGCCACCGAAGTTAGGGTTTCTTTTTATTTTGTTATTAATTTGGCAGACACTTCGAAATATTTTGAAATCTTTGTAACCTTTCAATTTTTGACAATTTTTAATGTACCACCTCTCTGAGACATGACACTGCGCAGACACTTGACATAAGTTAATTAAATTGGCAACGCTGTATAATATTTAGACGAATTAAAACGTGTCAGGTGTTTCAAAACAATACAGCAAAGTGATGTCGCAATGATCAGCGCCAGTGCCCGGTGATCGTTTGTAGTAAAATTCAACGGCGGGCACAACAAACGATAGGATAGATTAGTGGTGCGGGGCGCTTCCCTTGTGCCTTCCTGCTAAAGTTGTTTGCGGCTCATATCCCTTATTAATTCTAATTATTCATTTAAAAACAGCAATTGCAAATATTTCTTTGTTTGATAAATGCACCATCAATTAGGCGACGCTGTGTGCACACTGGCGTCGCAAAGCAAACACATTTGCGATATTTCTCATTAAGCGGTCGCTTATGCATCGCGACGCTGACATTCGGCATATTTACAATGGCAATGCGGTGTCATAGGCGATTGCATTTTAATCCCGCAAATCCTCTTTAAAATTCGCACACACACACACACACACAACCGAACAGCGGAACAGTGGAACAGCGGAATGGTGAGCGCAGGGGGGTGGTGGAGTGAGGTGAAATGCAGCAATGCATATTCATTTGCACAAGCCCAAGTAAATTATTTCAATTAATTTAGAACGTAATGAGAGAACGATTTGCTAAAGCACACTTTCACGCATACACACACAAACATGCATACATACATATGTATGTATGTGTATAGATGAGCGCATGCATGCAGTTGCACGAAGGCGAGCGCACACTTGTTGGCAAATAATATGCACTGCCTACCAAAGTATACAAACTGCTACATATTAATGGACTTATGTATGCATGTGTGTGTTACTGCTTGTTTGCTTGTGTGTCTGTGCGTATGTATGTATGTATGGAAATGTGTTTCTTTTAAACAAATGTGTATTTGGCACCGTTAACGTTTGCACCCGCATTTAGCGTGTCTATCTATGCACATACGAAATGTATTTGAGTGTGTGTGTGTGTTTGTGTGCATATTACTTATACGACATGTGGCCCGCAGCTGAGTAGAAACTTCCATTGTTGAAATGCTCGCAAAACAATTGTGACTTTGTTCTTCGTGTTTTGGTTTTTTTTTTCATTTTTTTTTTTTTTTTTTTTTTGGTTTTCCTACTTTTACCGTATAATTTTAAAATAATTTATTTTACTGTTAGTTTTTGGTGGTGTGTTTTTGTCGGCGACATACCTGTGTGCCGTAAAGCCTAACAAACGATGCGGCAACGATTTTCAAATGCACACATACATATCTACATACGATTACCTTGCATTTTCATATATACTTTTCTAACTTTTCTAGGCCTTTGGTCAAGCTTGTCAGCCAACATTCGTTCCGCGCGTGTTGAAATTACACCCCAAATGACTCGTTAAGTCGGCTCTGTATGACAAGCAAGATTTTTATGATCACATTACGGCATGATTATGCCCGGTCAGGTGCGTCGGATGTTTTTTTTTTTTAATTTTTAATATTACTGCCGTTGGGTTTTCAACTCAAATCACAACGTTTGCTTGTCACGCACACTGTTATGGCGTTGTAATGCATACATATGTGTGCTTTATACCTGCAAAAGCCTGTAAATTCATAAATTGTTTATATGTGCTCGTCTGTATGTCTGTCTGCATGTATCTATGCTGCGTTAGACTGCGGTGGCGACGCATAAAAGGTGCAAAATAAATATTTGCTGCTAATTTATTTGTCTCCGGCGCAGAATGCAATGCAAATTTTAAGCAAGCAACCATATAGCTGCACATACATATACAGAATACAATTTAGATAGCTTTGACGCACATATTTACGAGCCTATTTATATACCAAAACAAATGTGCATATTTTTCTCCATGAAGACGTGTGCAAGAGTGCACAAATTGTTTAACTTTCACACTATATAATGTAAAATAACAGGCAACAATATTATTGCACAATATTTTGACACTTCGGAAGCTGCTATAGTTTTTTTTTATTGTTGTTATACCCTCAACAGTGTATATTAAATTTGCCACGAAGTTTGTAACACCCAGAGGGAAACCTTGGATAGCCTATGAAGTGTGTATTTCAATTATCAGCGTGACGAGATGCGTCGATTTAGCCATATCCGTACATCTGTCTATCTATGCTCATACCATGTTCCTCAGTTTTTGAAATGCCCATATCAAATTTTGCACCTTTTCTCCCCAAAAAGCTGCTCAGTTGTAGGAATCGCGGTTATTACACTACTATTGAAAAGCTGATCTGTTGAATTCAAGTTCTTGTGCGTAAAATATTTAATTATTCATCAATATTTATTTTGTCGGCTTCAAAGTAATCCCTACCAGATGTAATATACTTATGCCAACGATTTTTCCAGTCCTCGAAACACTTTTCACAAGCACTTTTTGGGCCTTCAGCTTTTTCAGCGAATTTAGTTTTATCTCTTCGATGGGCTGAAAACAGGTTCCACGAAGCGGCAATTTCAGTTTGGGGAAGTAGAAAAATCCGTCTTTCCCTCCTAAACAAATTCATAATGCACCAAACTACGAATATCGAAAACAAAGCAAGAAGCATCAATTGTTTGTATGTCAAACTCATAAATCTTTGTCTCATAGGAATTTATAATGTTCTCCATGAATGTAGGAACGGAAATCTTATGATCAAGCATGTCCAAAGAGAAATATTTACGGTACTTTTTTGAAAAAAAAATCAGCTTTATTGGAATGAGTCGAGCCAGAAGATGTTTCATACACAAAATATCCAACAAAATCATTAGAACGGATTCGCGATAGTTTTCAAGCTCTCTTACCATCTCCCTAACACTTGCCTGACGAGTTTCAAGCACCATATCCTTCACTTTTTTAAATATTTTCTTCAGTTGAAGAGGTTTAAAGAGGTTGAAGGTCGTCTAGAACGTGACATGTCTTCACCGATCTCTCGACCGCCTTTGAAGGCTTTACACCACTCGTAGGCTTGTGTTTTTGATAAAACTGAATCATCGTAAGCCTTTTTGCAACATTCGCAATGATTCCGCATACGAAATTTGATAAGAAATACAAAATTTGAGACAAATTATATGTAGGTGTACCGACTTAATTTTTTTATTGTCGTATTGAATTCTACAACATCTCTGAAATATTGTTCTAAATTTTCAAGTTGATCCGAGTAATAGTTGCGGAGTTCAAGCCTTGAGAACGTGTGCGCTTGAGGCGAGTAGGCTAAGTGCGCCGTCTTTAAACGTGTTTTTCTGGAAATTGTGTATTTGAAGTCGGTTGGCAAGTTTACTCAAGAACTACTGAATAGATCTTCATGGAATTTTACACAGATCTCTGAGATACAATTCTTAAAGACTTGGACGACGGATTTTTTTTCGATTACAACTATTTGAAAGCAAAAAGTGTCGCGAATTTTCATTAAAATTTTCATTTTTTTTGCTAAAATGGCTGCCTAAAATCCAATTTCCAGTCTTTTTTTCTTCGTCCTAGTTCTAAGTTAAAGTTTTAACTAAAAGACGAGTTTTTTCGTTTTATATGATCCTGTAAGGAGTTATCCTGCCAACGGGGATCTTTTTTTCAAGGGGTCACCAGAAATGGCGTCGCAATGGTCGAGTTTAAAATATTTTTTTCCAAAAATTTCAGAATTTCTTTATTAATGGTGTATGTTTGTAACAATAAAAAAATCTAAATAAAATATTTAATTTTTTATATGAGAAAAAATTGTTAAAAAAGTCTATTTTTACCCGAGGAAAGCCATGAAACCCCTTAAGCAGCTGCTGTAAACAAACAGGTTGGCAGAGAAAATAATTACAATTTCCGGGCACTTTTTTGTCAAAATGTATTATTCAAATCGGACCAATGTAACATATAGCTGCCATACAAAACTGACAAACCGATCAAAATCAAGATAAAGAACTTTTTACGCAATTTTATGACGTGAAGGGTATTATACTTTAAGTTAAAATTTCTTCTTCTTATTTTTTATGTCATATTTCTTTAATACATTCATCTCAATTTCCGTTTAAATTAAAATGTCCGGCGTTATGTTTTCTACCGTTAACCAAATAAAGCGTAAAATTGTTTGTCAACACTGAAAAAAAAATGTTATGATTTTTTTACAATTTCGTCAACAACCACCATAATATTATTATGTACATATGTACCATATACATATACATATACATATGTATGCATCAGCTTCACTTCTCTCGTCTACAATTATTATTAATTGATTCGGTTTACAATAGTTTCTCAAATTTGCTCCTTTCAAAAATGTGCTTGAACATGAAATTCTAGTATTTGCCTTCGAAATAAGTGACTTAAAGAAATCAATTAGAATGCAATGCCATGAATTTGAATTGATTGTTAATTTATGTGTAAACACGTCTGTACATATTATATATACAAACAAATGCATTTATGTATGTGTGAAGTGACTTCAATAAAATCTGAACAGAAGTTAAACAATTCATTTATCATCTTAATAGTTTGATGATTTTAATTTTTTGCACGCGCTTACTGATTCTTCACGTACAGTCGTGGGCATAATTAAGTTTCCGAGGCAAAAGATGGAACAGCGTTCTTAATTGTCTTTTCAGAATTTTCGAATATAAGAGATATATTTTATAATTAATAAAAGAGTTAATTTATTGTCATAAAGTGCTGACATTTCATCATTAAGAATGTTCCCATCCCGAATTTTGCATGAACATTTTTCTCTTTTCATCGTAAAATTGTTAAGAGTGCAGAAAAATGTTTTCTCTCGCTTTAAGTTGAATAATTCGATTCTTTCAGAAAGATAGCAGAGGATTTCAACATCTCTAATGGATCGACTCAACACATTTTGATTAATGTTTCGGATATGAAGCTGTGTCCATAATAGACTCGTATCAGAAGACGTCAATATTTTGCAAAAACCACGTCGAGTAGAGATCGCTAAAGAGATGCTTGACAGCATATTTGATCACCTCTACATTCATCAAACGCATCAATACTGATGACTTTATGAATACGACGTCAAAACTATCCTACAATCTAGTGAATGGCACTCCAAAAATGCGCCGAAACCGAAATTCACTGAAGGCATTGATGGCGATCCAAGCCGAGGCTTATAACAAGTATCTGACAAATTTTGATTAAATTTTGACATGCTCAAAAGCCTGAAACCAACAAAAAAGATTTGTATTAAAATACTAAAAAATGTAGTCCTTTTTGTGTCTGACCTGATCATATTTGATATGTTGTATGTACCATATAATGAAGAGAGAACATTTTTGGTAAAACTTGGTTTAGGTTAGGTTAAACTGGTAATCCGACAAGCCACGCATAGACCAGTTTTGGTCCTTGGCAATACCAGATGGAGTTCAGTACCTAGGTCCAAGAGATGTAGTCATCCTTTAGTATGCCTGCGCTTGACGCGAATTTTAACAGACTCTGCGACCTCACTCGATGCCTCCTGCACTGTATCATGCCGTGGAGACCCCAGATGCTTACAGCTTTGTAAAACTTAAACTTAAATTTTCCATCAGGTGTGACTTCTTAGTTTTCAAGAATGCTTTTCAATTCAATTTACTTAAAAGAAAAAAAACTTTGAAACCAAAGAAGTGGAAGGCTTTGTTTATGAATTGCTATGAAAGGTCGACAGTTACCTCTTTTTACGCTGTGTTTCACAATTTTTCTACTCGATTATTTTTGAATATAACAGACCGGCTGGAGAGTTGGTATGGTTTCACAGAAAATCATTCATTATTGTGTGAAATTCGATTTAATTATTCATCAAAGTTGCCATCGAAGACTATACGATTATAATACCGATTTTCGATACCGTTTTTGCAGTAGAATTGGAGTTTTACTAAAAAAAAGTTTTTGTCTCTGTAATTTGTTTCTAGTGTCAAAGGACCAGTTGGGAACTATGCAATGTGTGCTTAAGTTAATTTTAAAAAGGTATTATTAATTTTGGCAACATTTTCATTGAATTCAATATTCAAAAATGATATGCTCAAAACGTTCCTTTGATGTCTTTGGTGTATCAGCTTTTCATCAAAAAAAATGTTGTATTAAATGCCAAAATTTCCCACAAGTGTTCGACTGCTGTGAAATATACTACTCCGGGCAAAAAATAGTAAGACTTTTTAATTTATATTTCGCGACGAAAATTCATTCATAGAACTACTGTCTCAGGTTGGTGTGACTGTCAGTGCCAATTGTTACATCAAAATAATGATTAGTGTTTAGTATACGCTTGTCTGTCTGAAGTACATAAAGCGCATTTGGCGATTTTTACGAGAAGTGAAATTATTCAACAAAGAAGTACCATTAAATTTTGTGTAAAATCATATTTCTGGTGCCGAAACAATTAGAATGTTGGAAAAGGCCTTCTTTGATAATTTTTTGTTGCGAACAAGTGTTTTACATAGGCACAAATTATTCCAAGAGGGTCGAGAACGCATTGACTTCGAACCACATCGAGGACGGCCATCAACTCATGATCAATACGTCAATAAAATAGAGCAATTGATGCTTAGGATCGACAATTAACAGTCAGATATTTTACTGGCATCGTTGGAATATCGGAAGGATCTGTGAAAACCATTTTGAAAGATCATTTGAGCCTAAGAAAAAGGAAAGCACGATTGGTTCCAAAATTACTAAGTTTTTCGAAAAGCAGCGTCGCGTTTACGTCTTTCAAACAATGCTTTCCAGCTGTCAGGATGTCATGAAACGTATTATTACTAGCGATGAGTCTTGAATGTATGCTTATGACCTAGAAACATACGTTCAATCTGCCGAATATCGTGGCACAGGTGATCCGAAGCCGAAAAACCACGTCAAAGCAGGTCAAAAATCAAGGTTATATGAACAGTTTTCTTCGATTATCGAGGTGTAGCGCACTTCCAATTCCTTCGGACCGACCAAACTGTGAACAAGGAATACTATTTGAGTGTTATACATCTTTTTCGCGAAATTTTTTGTAAAAAGTGGCCGGAATTATGAGCCGCTAACTCTTGAATTTTGGAGCTCGATAACGCACTGTCGCATATTGCATTGATTCTTCGTGAGTTTTTCACCGAGTTTTCAACCAATATCGCTGTTTTCTCCAGCTTTAGCTCCTTGTGACTTGTGGCTATTCAGCAAACTCAAACGACCGCTCGGAGGAATTAAAGACATTAAACGTGAATCGCTACGCACATTGAAGGCTATTCCGGAAATGGTCTTTTACAACCGAGTGTATTGTAGTCAAGGGGGAATACTTTGAGGGAGACGTACATAGATTTTGAAGAATAAATGAAGAAATTTAAAATTATGAGCAAAGTCTTACTATTTTTTTGCTTCTAGTAGTATACCTGTGCCTTCTGAATGTTTTATTACAAAACATATACAGTACGGACTTTCAGCCTTTAAGTTGAACTTTTAATGATTGCTAATTGAACACTTATTCAATTATTTATATATACAGCAATATATGTCTATTAGCACACTATAAAAAAAGAGATTTCAAAATGAGAAGTGTAAATAATTAATACACATAACTAAATACTTCAAGGAATTCCTCACGTCAACGGCACCATTAAGTTGAGACGGAGTAAATGTAAATGTTTTAAAATTATAAAAATACACATATACGTTTACATATGTATACATTTATGCCATTTTTATTTCATTCACATATGTGTTATTGATTTTAATTACTTCTCAGCAAATTAAAATTATTGAAATTCTATTTTATTGCTGTTTTTATTTCTCGTTGTCGAATAAAACTAATTTGCCATGAAACTAGAATAAATATACGAAAACAAAATAAAACTTCCCGCTCGTAAACGTAGATAAGCAGTACTAAGTTTTAGATCGATCGTACGAAAAAGTCAGCGAAACTAAATATGTATGTGTCTATGAATAATTTTGCTGAGACTGAAAGACTAAGATGCCAAAGCTAAACAAGAACTAAATTTAAATAATGCTACTCATACATATAAAATAAAGTTTTTGTTTACCATTTCCACTGAAATATGATTTCAACAAGTTACCACATGTTTGACAGGTGGTATTATATTTTGAGCTGACACATGTTCGCCGTGTGGTATGAGTAACTTTCGGAACACTCATGTCTCAGAAAAGTCACAGATTTATGTATAATAATGGCGATCTTCGAATGAATAATGCAAGGTAACGAAAGATTTGACAGTGAGAAATCGATGAAACGAATTTGAGAAGGTGCGACAGATTATTCGTTAAGTCTAAAGACACATGCACTGTATTGGCACCATGTGTGATATCAATCTTTACGTGCTGCGGAAAAAAACGTTAAAAAATTTGTAGAAAATGATAGATAATTTCACGTTTTGGGCCGGTCGATTGGCCACCAAGATCGTGTGATATTATACCGTTAGACTTTTTTTCTCTGGGGATATTTAAAGCCTAAAGTCTATGCGGACAATCCCGCTTCGGTTCAGACCTTAGAGCAAAACATCACGCGTGTCATTCGCTAGTTAACAGTCGAACGAGTACGAGTCATCGAAAATTAGGCTCAATGGAGGGACCATCTGAGACGTAGCCGTGGCCAACATTTGAAAGTGATAATCTTCAAAAAATAAATGTCAAAGTATGTTCTTTTGAATGATAATAAACATTCTCCATTAAATTTGAAGATTCTGTCCTCTTTTCGTTAAAAAAGTACGAATCTCGAAATGGATCATCCTTTACTTGAGCTAAAGTAAAGTTTCCTCCTTTATGTTATCAACTCAGATAATTCAAAGTGAAATATTGATATTTTTTATTAACCGTTATATTCAGCATAAATTTAACCGATAATACGAGGATCCTCATATTTAATACACGAGTACTAGGTTATTGTTCGAACCGATTGCGACTATTTTTGAACAAATTTTGCAAAAAAAGGTTCGAAGCACTATTTCTTCGTTGACTATCGCTATTTTTCGATGATTTATGGCAAAAAATTGTGTTCAATGAAAGGTAGGGAAGGTCATCATAGTTCATATTTAGCCCATTGTCTCGCCAAACAATGACAAGTCTCATAAAAAATGTATTATAAAATGCAACAACACTTTGGGATAATTTTAAAATATTAGTTTCTTCCACCAGAAAGTGAGCGCGTGCCCATCGCAAGCGAGAGTTTTTGACCTCATCTCATTATATTGAGGTTTCACTGTAGAAAGGTATAAAAAGGGTGTGTAGACATATCACATAACAAGTGGCAATAGCAGCAACGAACTCTGAAGAAGTTTTAGCAATAAAGTTTCTTTTTTTCGGCGTGCATTCCAGCATTTGAGCACTTTTATCTGAGCACGAGTGTAAAGTAGGCAAATAAAGTTTATAAATACATGCGCGGGTTTGCACAATTAATTTGCACCTACATTTCTGCACACACATACACATGCACTATGTATGTGGATCGCAAGTAAACTGCGCCTTCGCGACTACAACGCAAACGATCTTCAATTGCACACACACAAACATATGCATACTTCCACCTGTATATACATACATATGTATGTATGTAAATACATATAAGTATGAGCATACACTTTTTCGCACAGCACTATCTCATAAGCAGTTTATGTCGCATAAAAGCTCAGGCGTTTATAAAATACAAATTCTTCAGGCATCTATTTATTTTTATTCGCAAATATATAAACATACAGCACACACTTATGTACATACATATGTACATACATATATGTATGAACTTTAATTACTCGAACACATGTAAGGAAATACACAATTATCTGCAAGACACCGTTATGCGGCTCGCTTATGTGTGTTCGCTGTGCGTGTGTATGTGTGTGTGGGTGCGTGTGCCAACTTATTGTTTAGCTTTTGTACAAACACCTGCAATTTTCTTTTATTTTCATTGTTGCTTTGTTATTATTTTCGCGAGTACACCGCGCATTGGTCAGCAGTTTGGCATTTCCTTCGCTTTCGTCCATCTGTGATTGATCGCACGCATATATACATACATGCTATGTACACATACAGCGAGTTTATTAGAACGATCGCATAACCATACAAAATTTTCATTTGAACATATTGTGTGCGTATGTGTGTATGTCTCTGCTTGTTCAAACGTCAACTGAGATTAGCTAATCCTGTCATTTTAAATTTAATGGGGTATTCTAGTCTAGAAATTTAAAAAAATCTAAATTTTTTTTATATTTTCAAAGTCTAACTATTCAAGAATATGTGTACAAGAGGATTTTTCAAAATTCAAATTATTTTCGTAGATATAGGCATTTTTCTGATCCGGCATCCAAACTGGTTCGGCCGGAACGCGAAACTTTAAACGCGTTTTTCTCAAAACTGACTTTTTCGGAACGATACCCACGATTTCTCAGGTTCTACTGGACCGATTTACTTGAAATTTTTATAGAGTCTTCTTTATAGGCTTGTCCATGGTTGGAACTAGCTCCATCCCAAAATTTTTATTTTTATTATTTTTAAAAAATTCTAAATACTCAGAGAAAGTGATCAAAAAAAAATTTTTTTAAGGCAGTCGCCATTTTGTGAAAAAAAATGTTTCCCACTTTTCCGTAGTTCCGACCATTGCGACATTATTCTAGATTAGTAATCTTTTTTTTTTTGGTTTCAGATAACCAGGAGGGTTGAAATTATGAGTATGGTCACGTGGAAATTTTTAGAGACCCCCCACTTCGTCAGCTCATAATTTTTGAAGATTTTTACTTTTTTTAGTTTTTAATTTTTTTCTGTACTTTTCAAAAATTAACAAATAACTAGTAAAATAAATGGATAGTAAAAATATTAATTGCATTTTTTTAACGACACTTTAAAAATTACCTGAAATTCATGCTTCTAGACTAGAATACCCTCTTAAATAAAATTGTCAAATAACAATGATGGCAAAGTGTTTGTCTACATATTGCTAATCGACTTTTTAACAAAATAATCGAATATTTTTTCTCAACCATAAATATTTTTTTATAAACTATTAAAGGCCGGAATTTTGGTCTAAAATCGATTTTTTTTAGAAACCGAAATTTTTGTCAAAAAATTTGATTTGTTTATTCCTTCGATTAATTACTAGATTACACACTACTTATTTAATTTCAGAGGATCCAGTTCAACGATATAGTGGTCACCGCAAAACGTCTTTTTTGTGAGGAGCTCCCGGAGATCAGTTGTAGTTCCTTTCCAAATAAATATTTGTCAATCCAGAGATACGAACCTAACAAAGTAAACTAGCAAGAGTAAATTCGTAACAATTGGTGTCAGAAGTGGGATTGTCAAATAATCCAAATTCAAGATGGTTAAATTCGGAGAATTGAGAATTCAGCAATTAAAAAAGGAACTGGAGGAGCGTAATTTGCCGATAAGCGGGCAGAAGGCGGATCTGCAGGCACGATTACGTGAAGCAATGGAAGCGGATGGAATTAATGTGGACGAGTTCGAATTTGTTGGGCCAGAAACTTCTACAAAGGTAGAAGAAAAAGTAGAAGAACAACGAACATCACCGAGTGTGGACATGAACATGCTGTTAGTGGCTATACAGAAAATAGCTGAAAATGCAGAAAAGGCAGTGCAAACAGAAAATCGTCTGGCACAGCAAATGGCAGAAAATGCAGTGCAAACAGAAAATCGTCTGGCACAGCAAATAGCTGAAAATACATCGCAGTTAAAGTCTTGCCTTACACAACAAATGACTGAAAATAATACGCAGTTAGAAAAGCGTTTGGTACAACAGATTACAGAAAATAATATACAAGTGCAAGAGAAATTTTCAAAATTTGAAGACGAATTAAGCACAATAAAAAATGACGAAGAAAATTTAAGATCAGAATTTCTTCAACTGAGTAATCGTATGCGAGAACTGCAACTGCATGGCCCTGCACCATCAACAAATAATCCAAGATTGAAGGCACCCACATTCGATGGAAGTATTCCATTTCAAATTTTCAAACTTCAGTTTGAAAAGACAGCAATGGCCAATAACTGGAATGCAGCGGACAAAGTGGCGTCCTTGTTTGTATCATTGAAAGGGCCTGCGGCAGAAATCCTTCAGACTATTCCAGACTGTGAACGGGACAACTATGAGGCATTGATGAGTGCGATAGAAAGACGATATGGTAGTGAGCACCGGAAACAAATATACCAGATCGAACTGCAAAATAGGGGTCAGAAAATGAACGAGTCATTGCAAGAGTTCGCAACTGAAATAGAACGACTGGCTCATTTGGCAAATGCAGATGCACCTGTGGATTACATTGAGAGGGTAAAAATTCAATGTTTCATAAATGGAATTCGTGATGTGGACACCAAACGCGCCACATATGCATTGCCAAAAAGAACGTTTGCTGAAACGGTTTCGCACGCCCTCACACAGGAAACAGCTTCCCTACTAAGTAAACCAGCACACAAGGTACAAAGGGTTGAAATGGAACAACCGGCGCTGATGGAAGAAATATTGAAGACTCTGAAGACAATTGCTGCACCGCGAGTAAATACAACAGGCAGATGTTTCAACTGTGGAAAAGCGGGTCACTTTGCCCGAAATTGCAATATAAAAGTAAACCCATCAAAACGGAAACAACCAACAGATAACGAGGACGAAGCATCCACATCTCACAAGTCGTTAAACTAAAACGGAACAGTTCAAAGGGGCGTGAGCTGGTTCCCACAACTATTTGCCCCGCCATCTCGATATCACAAATAGGTCGCCATGACAACAATCTTACTATCAACGGCATCGTAAATGGACGACTGTCAACGCTTACTTTGGATACTGGTGCCACACATTCAATTATCCGACCGGATGTGGTAAGAGGGACGGTTGAACCATTAGTCGGTTGCAAGCTTCGAACGGCCACCGGGGAGGAAGCAGCTGTCGCGGGAAAAGTGTTTTGCGAAGTGATGATTGGTACCCTGGAAGTTAATCACACCTTCATCGTAGCAGAAATCACGGATGAAATTATAATGGGAGTAGATTTCATGATTGATCACGGGGTTACTTTGGATTTAAACAAGCAAATGCTGTTTTGCCAGAACATGGAGATGCCTATAAACACCGGATATGAGACCAACGTTGAAAGTAAGAGGGTGATTGTTGATGATAATCAGAGTATTCCACCAAAATCTGAGGCGATTGTATGGGCTAAAGTGAATGGAGGAGGTGGGACTGAAGAGTTGTGGATTGTGGAACCAACAAAAATAGATACACCCATATTGGTAGGAAGAACGCTTGTGAAAACTAGAGAAGACGCCACCATTCCGGTCAGAGTAGTGAATGAATTCAACACGCCTATAAGTCTGAAGAAAGGAGCAGTAATTGGACAGTGCCAGAATATAAGTGCAATAGCACGATGCGAACGGTCACAACAGAAGCCTACTATTGAGCCACAGCAGATAAGTCCTACACTCCTAAATAATTTGCTGAACGAACTGCATGGAAATGAAAAATTAAAAGCAGAAAAACTATTAGAAAAATACGCATCCATATTTGCAAACGAAGGAAACACAGGAAGAACCGGCATTGTCAAACATCGCATAAATACTGGAGACGCTAAACCAATCCGACAAGCTCCGCGTAGGGTTCCACTAGCAAAACGTGAAGATGCTAACAAAATTATTGAAGACATGCACAAAAACGGTGTAATCGAACCTTCAATAAGTCCATGGAGCTCACCTATCGTCTTAGTTAAAAAGAAAGATGGTAGCACCCGTTTCTGCGTAGATTATAGGAAGTTGAATGATGTCACAAAGAAAGACAGTTATCCTCTACCGAGAATCGACGATACATTAGACACCTTGTCTGGAGCGAAATGGTTTTCTACATTAGATCTACAAAGTGGATATTGGCAAGTCGAGATTGATGAACGTGACCGCGAAAAGACCGCTTTCAGTATGGGCGACGGGTTATGGGAATTCTCTGTGATGCCATTTGGGTTATGTAATGCGCCTGCAACGTTCGAGCGACTGATGGAACATGTGTTAAAAGGACTCAACTGGAAGACATGTTTGGTGTATCTTGATGACATTATCATCATGGGAAAAAGTTTTGATGATCATCTGAAAAATCTAGAGGAAGTCTTTCAGCGAATAGCATCAGCCGGATTACGCTTGAATCCCAAAAAGTGTTCATTATGGAAGAAGCAGGTCACATATCTCGGACATAAAGTGTCAACTGACGGGATTCACACCGAGGAAGGAAAAATAAAAGCAGTGAAAGATTGGCCTCGACCCACCAACATACATGAACTCCGCAGCTTCCTCGGCTTATGCACGTATTATCGCCGTTTCGTACCTGGATTTGCGAACGTGGCTAGAAGTTTACATGATTTAACAAAGAAGAATCGCCCGTTTGTATGGCAGTTGGAACAAGAAAAAGCGTTTGAGCAGCTTAAGGAACTACTTTGTACGGCGCCGATGTTGGCTTATCCAATACCTGGAAAGAAATTCATCCTGGATACAGATGCGAGCGCTTATGGAATTGGAGGTGTCCTGTCTCAGCTCATCGACGGACAAGAAAGAGTAATTGGGTATTACAGCAGAGTGCTCGGGAAACCAGAGAAAAACTACTGTGTGACGCGAAAAGAACTACTAGCTGTGGTGGAATGTGTAAAACATTTCCACAAGTATTTGTATGGACAACGATTCTTGCTGAGGACTGATCATGCAGCATTAAAATGGTTATTACAGTTTAAGAACCCGGAAGGCCAAATTGCACGATGGATTTTAACAATACTAAGTTTCAAAACAGAGGAAAAAGATACTATAATATGTGTACAATTATTCGGATCAATAAATTTAAAGGTTTTCTCTGAAAAAATCCGGAAAATTCACTTTTTTCGGCCTTCTAGCTCTATATAACCCCTTAATGTTTATTATTGCATTTTTTGTTTTCAAAGGGTTTCATTCTACTATAAGTTTTTCTTTTGCTCTCTACCCTGGTCTATGAAATTAGTTCGAAAAACTTCTATCTTCTTCTTTCTTCTCTGCGTCCACACTCACAGAGTTCTTTTTCTGCGAGCGCTGAGCTTTAGCTGTTGCTTCAGGCACCAGACCGCTGTAATATTTTTCAAGTAAAAGCGATCGCAATAAAAGTACCAATAAATGCACTGCTTCGAAGTGCTGCTTCATTCAGAGGGGTGTGCATTCAATCTGAAAGCGGAGCAGCAATGCTGGCCTTGAGCTCGCTGACAGTGCGCTCAAGGTTAGTCAATGAATGTCCAATGGCATCCTCGTTTTCATACTGTTGCGGTTATCTAAGCATATCGCAAACACTGGAAACTGCAAAGCTGACGAGCAGAGTAAGGACACCCTTACCCCAATCTCATCTGACTGGGTCGGTGCTCCGCTGGCCTAGCGCATTCTAGCAGTGGATCTGTGGACTGTGAGCTCAGTAAGCCTTAGTTAACAAACAACATCTGAGCGGCAGCGAGATTTTCCTAGTCCAAAGAGGCAGCAAAAAGGTCTTGCTTTTAGCAAGGTTCTTGTCAAAGCTCTGTTGAGGAAAGTTAGTTGGAATATTAGAGATGATTTTATTCCACTGTCCACCTTTTGCTAAGTAAGATTGAAGCATTGATTGAGTCTGTCACAAATTTCTTAAGGCGGCTAATATAATATCAACTTCAACTAATTTGCTTGGTTCGTAGAAGGATTGGTAATCATTCCAAGAACCAAGCAAATTAGTTGGAGTTAATATTAGCCGTCTTAAGAAATTTGTGACACACTCAATACGCTTTGACGATATGTTTGATCAGAACGAACCGACGTTCAAGTAGGACATTAATGACTTTAAGAATATCTGTCTGATTACCTATGACCTAACCAAACCTTACCTAACGTGTGAAATTGAACTGATAATAACAGCTTTGTACGTAATAACTGGTGATCCAAGCAGAGGTCCTTTTTTCAATGTTTTTTAGCATTCATTGGATAATTTTCGACTGAATAGACCACGTTCAGCAGAAGAAAATATAGCAGCCGCAGCTGAGAACGACACGAAGAGCTGCGAATCGGCGTCGTGCGCAGCAACTCTGACTGACATATGGAACGACTTGGCGCATTTTACGTCGATATCTTAAATTGAAAACTTACAAAATACAACTTGTGCAAGAATTGAAGCCGATCGACTTTCCCAAGCGACATCGATTGGCTCATCGGCTCTTGAAAAGTTCCAAGAATATTCGATATTTTCGAGCTAAATTTTGATCAGCGATGAGACCCCAATGCAATGTATGCAAATAAGCAAAATGCCGCATATGGGACGAAGAGCAACTTAAAGAGATTCAAGAAGTGCCATTTCATCAAAAAAAAAAAAACAGTTCGGTGTGGTTTGTGGGCTGGTGGAATCATCTGTCCATATTTCTTCAAAAATGAAGCCGATGAGAACGTAAACGCCAATGGGGACCCTCATCGCGACATAATAACCGACTAATTGTCTCCTGGAATCTCAATTCCTCATGTCGTGATCTCGGCGACATTTGGTTTCAACAATATGGCCCCACTTCCCACACATCGCATCACTCAATGAATTCATTGAGAGAACTCTTCAGTGAGCATATAATTACGCGTTTTGGGCCGGTCGATTGGCCACTAAGTCTCTTTCCTGTGGGAATATGTACAATCTAAAGTCTATGTGGACAATTTCGCTCCGATTCAGGCCTTGTAGCAAAAAGTCAAGCGTGTCATTCGCCAATTACCAGTCGAAATGTCCGAACGAGTCATCGAAAATTGATCTCAATGGGTGGACCATCTGAGACGTAGCCGTGCCAACATTTGAAAGAAATAATTTTCAAAAAATAGATGTCAAGGAATGTTCTTTGGAATGATAATAAACATTCCTCGATAAATTTTGATGTTTTTGTATTTTTCCTTCAAAAAATAAGTGAGTTTTAAATTTCCTCACTCCTTGGGACCTTTTTGGCGGTTTTAATTTTTTTTAAAGAACTCTAAATCATTTTACGACGTGAATTTTGGAAATTTTATAAATCTTTTTAGACTAGTGCAGAAGCATTTGAAAATTTTAAAAAATTCATAGTAGTCGGAAAAGAAAAGTAAAATAAGAAACATTAATATTGGTCTGTAAAAAGAAGGGGATGTGGCTAAATTTTTCAGGGTTAAGAATTGTTTAACTCGATTTCCGGCAAAACTACCAGACCTTTAGAAGTTAGTAATGCGGCAATGTTGTCGATATAGACTTTTTTCAGATAACCTCAAAAGTTCTGTTAACACAAAATTTTGTGTTTTTTATTTTTATATGAAACAAAAAATAACAACTGTTCAAATAAAAATTGCTCTTAATTATTTCTTGTATTTTTTTAAATTATTTCTCTAAAGCATAAAAACAACAACCGCAATCTATTTTCATATAATTCTACAATTTGGATATGTATGTAGGCGACCGAAAGCACATCTCTCTAATTACTTCACAGTCCGTTTTGTTTTACCGAAAAACTTTTACAGTTGCACACTTTCGGCTTGTTGCTGTTGCTGCTGCTGCGTGTTGTTCGGCTGCGCGCTGCAGTGCAAATAAAGGAAAAGTGAAAAAAACAACACGAGTAACGCCAAACTTGCAAACACTTGCGGGTTGACAGGTGTGGCAACAAAAAGGTGGCGAACATTGTGCCAGGAAAAACAAACGCGTACGCATGACAGACTTAGCGATTGGACGCCAACAGATAGGTAGGCTAGCTAGCAGGCAGACACTTTGTCTAATTTTATCGTTTTTGAAGTAAAGTGTTGCTCTACTGTTGCACGATGACATGAAAGCAGACACACACACACACACATAAACACCTGCATACATACATACACACACTTGCATAGTTAGTCACATACGCACACACATATATATGTATGTACGTATGAATGTTTCTTACATGCTTCATTGTGTACTCATTTGTTGGTATGTACATATGTACATCAGTCGCTGCTATTTGTATGCATAGAAAGTATATTATGTATATTCCTTGTGCCTATACTAGTGCGAATATACATAGTAAGCTACTTGTTTAGCTGTGCTCATTCCAACGCTGACACGTTAGTGGGAAGTTGGGTGGCCAACGTTCTGTGTGCCGCCGACACTCTGGCAAAATATCTGGTACATACAGCACACATGTACGTACATATACATATATGTACATATGTATGTATGTATGTATGTATGTCTGTGTGCTCACTTGCATATGGTGTCACGGTGGTTGTTGTTATGTGCGCGCGTACTGTTTTATACTTATTTTTACAAAAAATAATAACAAAAGCTGTTGGCGCGTTGTAAGACAATTCGAAATGAGACAACAGCGTCAACGCGCAGCGGGTAAGCGTTTATTAGTGGCACACTAGCCGCTTTGTAAAATCGAAATTTTTTTAGTTTAAAACAAAAACTCGCTTATTAGAACAGCTGTAGATAAAAAGTTTTAACTAAACTATTTTTCAACATGAAAAACACATACACCTATTCATATATGTATATACATATGTATGTATTTGCGCATACACACACAAGGTCACTGCAATAAAACTATTTTGCCAGCTTTAACGCTAGCTATTCTGCTAATCAAGTGGCTTTATTCAAAAGTATAAGCCAAAATGACAGAAGTTTATCAAAATTGTTTGGAATTTTTCTATTTGCTAGCTAATTATTCCAAGCATTTTAACGTGTTTATCAAATTTCTGCGCTTTTTTGCTTCTTGCCTGTTGCTTATTTGTGCAAAAATCAATACGAAACACATTTATCAAAGTATAAAAGCACAAAAAAAGTGTCTAAACGCTTTATTTGCGCTTCATCTCCGCTGAGTGTTAATTCTCATATATATTTTTTTAACTAACTTGAAGATTGTTGCGATAAAAATATTAGATAACGCTATTTGTTGAGCGAATTAAGCTAATTGTATTTAACTAAATGAGTTGGCTTTGTTATTATTATTATTATTGTTTTTTTAAGAATTTAGTTATAACAATAGAAATTTATGGCAACGCTGAAGCTATAACACCCTTCACATATGCATTTCTTATAGCATAAAAGAGTATGAAAAGCACTTTATCTTCATTTTGTTCGGCCGATTTGTATGGCAGCTACTTGATATAGTGGTTCGATTTAAACAATTTTATCGGAGAAAGTACCGTTGCCTTGGACAATAAGCCATGTTTGATTGTAAAATAAAAAAGTTTTCGTACAAGAACTTCATTTTGGTCAATCAGTTTGTATTGCAGCTATATGATATAGTGGTTCGATTTGAATAATTTACTCGAAGATGGTACCGTTACTTTTGAAAACAATCCAAACCAAATTTCGTGAAGATAACTCGTAAAATAAAAAAGTTTTCCGTACAAGAACTTCATTTTGGGCGTTCCATTTGTATGACAGCTATATGCTATAGTGGTTCGATCTGAACAATTTACTCGGAGATGGTACCATTACTTTTGACAATAATCCATGCCGAATTTCGCGAAGATATCTCGTAAAATAAAAAAGTTTTCCATACAAGAACTTTATTTTGTTTAACAGTTTGTATGACGGCTATATGCTATAGTTATCCTATCTAAACAATTTCTTCGGAGAATATGGCATTGCCCTGGACAATAATTGTTGCGGAATATCATGAAGATTTTTTGTCAAACAAAAAAGTTTTCCACACATGGACTTCATTTTGGGCGTTCCAGTTTGTATGACAGCTATATGCTACAGTTATCCGATATCGGTGGTTTTAACCTATTGGCGTTTTTTTGAGAAGAAAAATACATGTGCAAAATTTCAGATCGATATCTTAAAACCTGACCGACAGACAGAAGGTCATGGTTAAATTGACTCAGCTCCTCACGCTGATTATTTATAGTTAATATGTATGTCTTATGGGGTATCCGAGCTTGAAATACCCTTTTCGAAGTATAAAAAATATAAAAATTCACTCTTCGCAGCATCCTCTACATTTTTTTAACAAAATATTTACGTATTAACGCTAAAACGTTAATAAATAATACTAAAAAAAAAACAAAAAAAAGAACTAAATAAACACCAGAAATCTACACGTTTTCAATGTAGAGTAGGAATACACGTGCCTATGTCAAGCTAAGTAATTTGACAAACTGGTTTCAGTGTTTCATAAATGTTTATCAGTGCGCAGCATAATTATCAAACTTGTTGCTTTCGAACACATAAAAATATTCAAAATACATACATATGTAAAAGCATACACTGATCAATATGTGTATGTGTGTATGTATGTATGTACATAAGTTTTTGAAAATTCGTGTGGATATTCATTGGATATCGAAGCGACTTCAGAGCTGCCGATAAGCTTTTGCATGCACACACACATACATACATACATATTTACGCCCGACCTTAGCAAATAACTGCGATATTTGCATAGCTGTTGCTGCTTTCAATACTATTTATAGCTATGTATGTTGATACATACATACATATGCACACTTTTTACCTGGAAGTAGCGCATAAGAGGGAATGTGAAGTTCTAAAGCATTTGAATTTAAAAAAAAGCACGTTACTCCTGTTCTTCTAACGCAAAATTACTATATAGCGCTATTAATTTGAGCCAAACCGTGTTTGATTTTCTAATGTTCCTGCTATTTTTAGCGTGTTGTAGCAGCAACAGTGTCGGCCACAACGCAGTAAGGTTGAAAAAATGCTCATTTGTTTTCGTTTTTTTGTTGTTTTTTTGTTGCTTGTATTTTGTTTGAAAAGATTTTCACAAGTATTTAGTTTAGTTTTCTAATTTTACTTTACTTTATTTTATTTTTATTTTTTATTTTTAGTGCTGTTGTTAATTTCTTCAATTATTTTACGATACGCTTTGCTTACTTTCTGTTCGCCAATGCCTACAACAGCAGCAGCAGCAGCAGAAGCAGCACATTTGTATTCATGCCAAATTCTCAGCACAGTTACCCGTACCCGCATATGTAGTGCCATACTTTTAGCGAAAATGAGTATGTGCGTTTGTGTGTGCACATTAAATGTATATCTGCATATTTTTTTTGTATTAAAGTATGTACTTTGCGGCCATAAAAGTATTACTTCACCGACATTTTTCGCAAAACTTTCGTTTACTTTGGGTGGCAGCCACTTTTTCAACGCCACAATAAACGCAGGCACGAGTACATATTTGTATGCAGGCATCTAGGTGCTTAACAGAAATATTTGTAATTAAAATTTTATGAGCCACACACATATGCTATTACATAGATATGAAAATGAAAAAGTTGGTGGAAAATCATTTGTGCAGCAGTAATAATATTGTATTTGACAACGCGCAGCCGAAACGCACACATTTCAGCCAATTTTTTCCAACAACACTAGTGTCCTGCTTTCCATTGTGTTGCCACTTAAAACATTATTACCTGTTACCTGCTTGTATTGCCTTACTTTCGTGTCAATATCGGTGCTACTATGTACCTATGCGGTCAGCCCAGACATTTTTTGCTTCTTGTTTCATTTTTCTTCTATGAAACGTTGTTCGTGCTTGTACTCGTAAACAATAACAAGCACTGCAATAAGTAGCAAAAGTAAAAAAAGAAAAAAAAAACAAAAACAGCACAAGAATATGAAAGGCAAATATAAAGGCAACGGTAATTTGTGCGCATATCGGCATACACCAATATGTACTTCTTCTCCCACTCGCAATATTAACAACCACATCCAGGTCACTGCATTGCGCGAGTAAAATTTTAATCCTTGCGCTCACTGGGTATGCGCACACAAAATTGGGAAGCATTGAAAAATTCCTGACTGACTAACTCTGCTTTTAACGACCCACCTAGCGCAGCTTATGGGGTGTTCTCCTACTTGCAAACACACGAACAACATACGATTGCTTGCAGCTAACATATGTATGTGTGTATGTACATACATATGTATATGTGAGGCACTACGCAACCCATATTTCATTCGGCAACCACCAAGCAACCGTTGGCTAGCATATTCAGTCGCAGTCGCTACACACCAGTCAACCACCCTACTAAAGGGGGGCGGTGGGGGCTGTAATTTTCGAAAATGTCCCTTCACACCACCACAGTTAAGTAAAGGAAAATCCAATCTCCTGTCCTAAAATGTATCTTTTGTGTGCTTCTTCTCGTTCACCGTTGCGTTTTTCGAACTTCAACTTTCTGCTAATTTTTTCTGGAGCCTGCTGATAAATTTTCATTGCATTTCCTGCAAAATTCAAATCACCAATACACACTTGACCAACTTAAATGTACTCACATTCAACACTGTTAGTTGATTTTATTTAGTTCTAGTTAATTTCCAATTAGAATTTCACAAAACAAAAAACTATCAATTTCACTGCGACCAAAAATTTTCCCCGTCCGCGACAAAATGATGTGAAAGAAAAACTAATATTTTTCGTTCTCTGCTAATACATGACTAGCTCTCCGCGGTGCTGCCAAGTTGAGTTTACAACGAAAAGGCACACAAGATGTCGCCTACTTTGCGTTACGTGTAGCGCATGTCAGGTGCCGCTACTAACGGTGGTGTTGTCTTGAATATGCGAGCGTAGCATACATTTCCTCTTAGAATTGGCTAAAAAGAAAACGGAAAAATATTTATGTTTTTAATATTGAAATAATATTAATGTTAGTCTAACAAATTTAATTTTCTATTTTTACAAATAACTATGCATTCTTTTGTCATGCATATTGTACGGTTAAAAAGTATTTTGTTTGTAAGTGAACCGAACGAAGATCGTTTTCCGATTTGCCGCATTGCATTGCATTGCTAGAATTGCCAACCACCGCCGGATGTCGCTCAGCCTTGCATGCTTGAACGTGCTTAAACATGCTTGAAGCACCGACCAAATGAAAAGAAGAAAAAAAAACAACAAGTGTTGTGTTATTCACCTCGCTGGTGAATAGATTTGTTAATTCTGTTGTGGAGTGCGGTTGTGTTTTCCGAGCGGCATGTCGCGATTTCTTTGGCATTAAATTTTTGATTATTATTTGCCGTGCGCTTTTGTTGTTGTTGCCTTGTTTGCTGTTAATTAATGCTGATTTTTAAATTAATTTAATCAGTTGTTCTAAGCTTGCCATTGAATGAAATAAACCGTGCTGTGAAATATGAATGGAATATGTCGACAAAACACCGGTAAAACGTGATTTATCGAGCACCACAGATCAGTGCAGAGTATTATGCTTGTGTTTGTGCCAAAAATTAGAAAAAAAATTAAAAGATAAATAAATTAACAAATAAATAAGAAGCAACACATGTAAATAGTGACACAAAAAAAAAGAGATAAATAAATTACGATTTTGCAAAATAAAAAGTGTGTAAAGAGTGGCGTGACAGAAAAAGAATCGGCAAAATATCTTTTGCTGGCGCATCCAATTGTCTGTTTAATGTGTATCGTGTTTTTGTCTGCTGATTTGTCGATCGGTTTGCGTCTGCCGGTTTGAGTGCTTCTTCGCCTGTTGCGTGCGTGGTTCGCTATTTGCGCGTGTGTTTGTGTTACTGCGTGATAATTATATGCATGTGTGCGTACGTGTGGTGCAACGCGTGGAGCAAGTGGCGAGCTTCATTGCCAGATCAACATCTTGCGCTGGCGTTCATCAAGCTGCAGATGCAAAAGTGATAGCGCACACTTTGCTGGCAGCAATAGCAGCTCGTCGCCAATAACAGCAGCAAAAATAAATTATACATACATACATACATACCCACAGTGCAGCCTTTAATTGTTCCTCGTCAAGATGATGTTTACGCCCAACGTTTGACACCTAACATAGTTACAGTTAGCTAACCATATTGTGCTTTAAAATTGCTGGTATTGCTCTTTTCCGAACGTCCTCCTTATTGCCCTGTTTAACATCAATCAGCTGTTTTACTGCAGCACACTGTCGTGCCAATTGGAATTTATTATTTTAAAATTTTACAAAAGTTGATCATGCGTAGATCAGCGCTTAGCCGAAATCATTACTTCGTATTCGGCATACTCGTCGGTTTGGCGTTGAGTTTCTATTTGCCGGAGGATGTTTGGGATCTGGTGCAAAAAGAGGAATGCCCCCAAGAGGCTGCCGAGAATAGTCTGATAGAAAAATTTGGCGAAGAATTCGAGCCACATTTGAATTTAATTAGCAAACCTTTGGCGGCTAAGAAACCGGTAAGTGTATTTGTTGAAGATTGGAATTAGAATTTAAATTATGTGTT